>CAEGAE010037225.1:0-64330 GCA_903067095.1 Girardinus metallicus
ACATGACTGTCAGGTTGATTGGCCTCTCCAAATTGTCCCTAGGTGTGAGTGTGTGAGTGCATGGTTGTTTGTCCTGTCTGTCTCTGTGTTGCCCTGCGACAGACTGGTGACCTGTCCAGGGTGTACCCCGCCTCTCACCCGGAACGTAGCTGGAGATGGGCACCAGCAACCCTCCCGACCCCGTTAAGGGACAATGGTGTAATGAAAATGGATGGATGGATAGTTTTCTTACAGGGTCGTATTTTTACTCAAGTAAAAGTAGCTGTGCAAGAAAGGACTCAAGCAAGAATAGAATGGCATTTAGTTAAAAGGCTTCTCAAGTAATGAGTCGTTGATCAGAACATCTGATTTAATATTTAAAAATTATTTAATCAGATGGCCAAAAATGTAAAGTTATGTTCAAACCCTGATATTTTAATGACTGAAATATAAAAAAAACAAACAAACAAATGACAGCACTTTTCTAAATCATAAAATCACAACATGAAGCCGATACAATCGGTGATGCAAATGTAAGGAAGTTAGAACAGGTGAAGTACTTTGTCAAATGGCACAACAGGCAGAAAATAACATTAGAAAGACATCAGAAATAAGTCTTACTTTAGCTTAAGCAGTAGACGTGTTTGAATGTTTTGTTTTTTCTTCATTCAGTGAAGTTAATCAAAGCGTGGCCATATTTTATAAAAAAAAAAAAAAAATGTGACTCGAATAAAAGTAAAACATACAGTGCAGTAAAACTACTACAACTTTTTCCAAAAAGTTGCTCAGGTAAATGTAACTAGTTCAGCGTGTGAACTGATGGCAGCTTGAATATTTAAGATGTCATTGTTTTTCATATTTAAAACTTTGTGTTTCGTGGTTCTAACAGAACATAGAGGATCACTCTCACCTCTCAGGGCTGTAGCTCACCTTGGTTTCACGGTCTATGAGCAGCAGGTTGGCACCGCGAACCTCCAGCACCATGTTCTGACCCCAAATACGACCCGTTTGATCCAGAAACTTCAGGCGCTCCACACAGTCCGGGATGTTTCTGAGATCCTTCCCGTTTAGGTCGCAAGTAAACAAGTGCTGGAACGAATGAGCCTCTAATGAATTATTAAGGCCGACGACTCAAAGATGCGCGACTGTAAAAGTTGCCATGGCAATACCTCCACTCTGTGCTCTGATTTTTCCATCATCTTGTTCACTGATGCTGCATACTGCAGCCTCTGCACTGTTGAACCACAAAGCAGAACTATGAGTGATAATCCATCAATAAATAGGTGTGATTATTTGACCCACGCAGCACTGATCACTCACAGTAAATCGACTTTGCACTGGGTCTCGAGATGTTCGATATTTGCGAGGCGGAATCGTCCATGTTGGAAAATCCACTGGGTCAAAGAGAAACAACACCAGAGCCGATGAGGAGGAAAGCCGAGACCAGTTGGATATCAGGATATGACACCATAAAATACGTACTTGGACTGGAAGGAAATGTAGCTGCTGGTCTCAGAACCGTACGGACTGTTGCTCCTGAACATCCTGTCCTGACACACCTGCCGGCTCACACACAACATGGACACCAAACTGTAGACGTCACAGGTGTTTGCTGGCTCAGAAGCACACCGAAATAAATCCATAAATTCACCCTTCCAAGAGGTTTCATTACGCAACACCAACTAATGGCAGGAAACATCACAGCATGTTCTGTTTGGGCTCAGAAGCTTAGTTTAAAACCCAAAATTCAAGTAAAAGGTGTTTTGTTCATCATTATCTGGCTACATTTAGCAGTGACCAACCAAGCAACGATAAGAGGTTTCCAATACTGATTGATTTTCAAAACTACAGGTTTTCTTCCCAATTACCTGAAAATATTTACACACAGACAACTTTGGTGTTTAAAGAACATTTTGCTCGTTGAGTTTATGAGATTTTAACCTTAATGGGAACAAATTAGAGAAGCATCCATATTGCCAGGTTGTCTGAAATGACCCTCAGTAAGTCTCCGCGCTTTTCAGACAAAAAGAACTGTTCACTTAATCCTGACATTACGATCAGGCTTCCTACCTGTCTCGTTGTGCTGCTGAATCTTGGTGATTTCCTCCTGTGTTATTTACAGCGGTTTAGCAGCCGCATCCAGCTTCAGTTCATATTTTAATCCTTCACTTCGACGGCGTGAACCCAAAGCTTCCTTATGAAAGAGGAGGACAAAGTCCGCTGCCAGTAGCAAAACGATGCGTGCAATAGCGACTCATCTCAGGTGAGGGAGGGAGCGTTGGTGTGGCTTCACAAAGGTTAAGAGATCCTGAAGAAATTCCCTATAAGGGAAAAATGACTCAGATTCCCGACGTTTTATCTCTGTGGTTTTGCTCATCTATTCAGCATAAGTACAGTGGATTACAATCCTGGGAAGAACTATTTAGTCCTAAATGTTTGAGTCCATCAAATGCATTTTTACATCAGAGAAATATTGACATACCTAAGAGTAAATACTGAATCACTTGTGAAATTAATTTATTTATAGAAAATAGCCATCCAGACCATATGAAAAAGTAAGTCTTTAACAGAGGATTTTCTTGGAAGAATAATGTTAATTATGTTAATTGTTTGTAAACAGCTTTTTAATTGGATTGCAGTCTTGATGACTATTGAACCTCCATTTTGTCTGTTGCGTTATTTTGATTCAGGCTGATGTGTTCAGCTCATTAACACAAACTCATGGCCAAATGTTCTCCTTTTTGCAAGAGGAATGAATTAATCCGTCCAGCAATTAGAGCTCAACGCTCAACTCCTAAAGCATAAAAAAACAGATCATCTTATCTCAAATATATGATGATAGTTTCCATTGACAGACTATCATCTCGATAGAATTAGGATCACGTCTCAATAGAAACAGTTTTCTAACCACTTCCAGCCTGTCAGTGACTTTGTGTCTCATCTGAATCAGGACAAGATGTGGTGCAGAGATATATTAGCCTACTAGATGTTGTCAGACAGGTTCTATGTAAAAATGTCTTTATCCTTCATTCTAGTTAATCACAGTTAATTTAGGATTTATGTAAATCATCTTGGACCTCCAGGTCTGTCACTACTTTATGGCTTGTAGCTTTTATTCTTCATAAATACAATTATTTTTTTATGAAATGTGGATACAAGTCTGTAAAAAAAGTATTTGTGACTCTAACAGCTCAGTTTTTCATTGGAGTTGTTCTTTTTCGGTGTGTTTCATGAAAGGAAGCAGTAGTAGTGGACAAAGCCAGGAAATTAATGACGCATATAGGACTCTACTATTCTTTGTTACCCATCTAACCAATAATGTGTGGACTCAACATTTCTCCATCTTCTGTTTTCATACCTTCAGAGTCGATGAAACATTAACCAGGACGAATTCCTCTGCGACGTAACAAACAGCAGAGTCACATTTAGCTCAGAGGACGAACAAAAGCATCACAAACAGAGCGAGCCTGGTCCTAAACAGACAAATTAAATAAATACAAAATTATAATCGGTACAGCGGTTATTTATGCAAAGATGATTTAAAAAGCGTCACTAAACATGGGGTGAATTTCCCACTCTGTGTTTTTGATGTTGCAGTCGTAAACATTGCTAAACATTTGGATTTTATGTAATAAACCAACAGCATAATTCTGAGACGGAAGAAGAACGATACGGGGTTTTCTTTTTCCGAATTAAAAATCTGAAAAGTGTGGCGGAAATGTGTTTTTGCCCACTTTTATCCGACGTGCAAATAAAGTGAGGGAGAAAGTCATGGAGAAGTTTAAAGATGGATTAGATTATAAAACAATACCTCGAGCTCTGAAGTTTGAGTTTTTAATGTGATAAAAGTTGCCAGGACAGTGGGCGGACTGCATCATGTCAAGTGAAAAGTTAAAATTCAGACGTTGGGCTCAGTCTGTAGAGGAGGGAGGCGTTTAAATGTTATATATTTTAAAACATATTTAATATATCTATATGGACTCTGCTACAGCTGCAGAAACATTAAAATAAGTTTCAATTTATTTTCATTCAAATTTAAATAAATTACATTTAGGTTATTTAAATTAGTTTAATCATTTATTATAAATAATTTATAATAAAGCATTTTAAAATGTATTTCTATTAATTATAATAAAACTTAACATTTTAAAGAGCAACATTTATTTAAAATTTTGTTTTTGAAGAGACAATCAAAGTTAAATCTGAAAAAGATCCAAATTCCCAAATCAGTCTTAAATTTAGTTATTGCGTAGCAACTGGATTATATTTTTCTTCTCTCTCAAAACAGAAAATACTTCAGGGAACTTTGGACCTGGTGTCCTGTCAGGGTTTATTTTTAGAAGAATAGATATCTTTGCTAAATCAGACGTCTCCCTTCGGAGAGGCTGAATTTGGATCTGCTGTAAAAAGGAATAAAGCTATAAAACCATCAGGAAAATGTAGACAAAGTAAAAATTATCACCACTAATGACTGAGTTTAGTGTCAGCTCTGGTGTTGCCTCTGGGCCCAAACACATTACATCATGTTGGGCTGAAACTCGACTGCCAGCTGTGCTGCATCGGCACATCGACATTAGTTTACCTTCTGGATTACCAGCCAGTCAGCTGCAGCACAAACTCATGCAAGAGCAGCTCTCCACACAAACAATAAAAGCAAATCATGGTTAAAGTCTAATTTTTTTTTTCCACTGTGCATGTGTCATCGTTGGAGCCCAATCAAAAGTAAGATAGTAATCATAAAAATGTGTTTAACGGTACTTTTATTGATAAAATAAACATGCAATCACAGGGTAAATACATTCGGCAGATCATAAAACATTTCAGCACCCCAAAGTGCAAAGAAAAAGGACTAACTCATCAATGTTGTCGGGTTAAAATGTTGCTTAGATACAATCTGTTGCTAAACTAAAATGTGTACAAAAATATTCAAAGTTTCATATGGAAAAAGAGATGCCAGAAGACAAGCAGCTGGTCAAACTCAAATGTTCCCACAAGAAAATGTTTTAACTTAATTCAAGGGAGGACTAAAGAGGGGAACCATATGTAGACCATATATTCTTATGTGCACTGTAGAAGAATCCATATCCATCCCTACGCTTATTCACATTTATCTACATGTTTATTTCCAGAAAACTGAAATCTCTTGCTGGATGTATTTTTCTATAAAAAAAAAAAAAAGTGTAAAACTGAATTACAGAAAAGCAAATAGGATCAGTTTCATAAGCCTCTCGTATTGTCAGACGATCACATATTGGATGTAGATAGAGATAACTCAGAACAATATCTGTAACTGATTAACTATGATAAATATTCCTCTGCAGCGAGGCGGACTTTGGCCTGCAGAACCACCAGCTGTCAGCGTCAGCACAGACTAATGCACTACTGCAAAGCACAGTTTTTACAAGAAACAGCTGAACAGCACACAAATCCTAAAGTATATTGTGCACACTTCTAATCAGAATTACATATAAGTACTTGTTTCCTAGCAGGGGGAGGGGGAAACCCTGCAGCGGTGAATAATATTGATGATTTGTATAAAATAGTTGGTTCACAGCTTCACTGAGTCTGCAGAGCCTGGGCGATGTTCAGGCCTGAGTTGGGGGGCAGAGCCCACCCCTCCTGGCCCTGGTGGTTCTGCAGCAGGCTGTACAGCTCCTTTAGGTGGCTCACTATATTGTCTTTTATGTCTGGGATTGAAATCTGCAGGCGCACGCTGCTGCTGTCAAATGAAAGGTTGTTGTCTCCGGAAAACATCTCGCTTATCATCCGAGCCACCACAGGAATGACCTGAAAGGTTGAAGAACAAGAGGAGTGTGAGAGGAAAGCAGAGGATGCCGACCGTCTAATGATTCCAGTTTGCACGAGCAAAGGCGCATTTACCTCTTACATTCATCATGATTTTTTCGTTTTTGATTTATTCTATACTTTTTTTTAAGCTAATCAGCAGTGAGAAACCTTTAAAGGGGCAGTATTATGTAACATCAACTTTTTTGAGCTTTACATCATGTTATAATTCCTCCATCAAAAACACACCTGGAGTGTCGCCTTGATTCTTTCATGCATGTTTGAGAAATCCTTTAATCTCCCATGGCAACCAGAACGCCTGGAGTGCCGCCTTCAAGACGCAGCTCCTCCTCCAGAGGGACTGTCATATCAAATGAAATGAGCAATTCTCCAAAACCTTTAGGTGCCGACTACTTGACAACATGTCAGGAAGGCAGACCAGGAAAAAAAGACAACTTTTTTTGTCCTTCTATCACAAAAATAAATGTGGTTTTCAAAACCGAAGTGAAAATTTAAGTTGAACTTTGGTGAGATAAAACTAGAACTGGGGTTTTCAGCAACAGTCACTCCAGGTGAGTGACGTAAAACAAAAGACGAATATGAGGCAAAGTGCCTGGTAAGTATGGTGGAGGATCTATGATGCTCTCTTTTGAAAGTAGAATGGCATTGTGTATTTTCCAGGTACATGGTACTATTTATTACTCATTATGTTATCTTCAGTTGTTATAAAAACGCTGCAAAACTTCGCAATTTGAAACGTTGAAATCAGCCACTGCTTCTTTAAGGAGCTCCTACTCTTTTTGACACTTCACCTTCACCCCATCATCACAACAATTTATTAACACCATTAGATTCCTTAAAGTAGTAGTTTATGAGGAGCCCAGCAGGCTCGCAAGCATTTAGGCACCCCGAACGGCTGGCAATGGAGATTAAAGGATTTGAAAGACTCAAAGCAACACTCCAGGTGTGTGAAGGAACAACTTTATGACATGATATAAAGCTAAAAAGAAGATTATTTTACATAACACTAGCCCTTCAATTTGTGTGTCATGTTATTCTCAGATTAGAGATTGGCCCTTTTAAACAAATCAAGCATAAAAACACAGCAAGATCTGCTGGTAATCCAGAATAACAAACACCAGCCTCGCCATGAACAGCAGAGCAGTGGCTGGAGGAGAAGTGAGGGGTTACTGGGTTTTTACGAAATCGAAATGGTGTGGTTTTGTGATTGTAGTTCCTGAATGTTTCTTTGTTTAAAAAGTAAAAAAAATAGAAACAATAGAAATTATACCGTATGTTGTTAGTTTTGGCTATTACTTAAGTATTTCTCACCTGGACCATGATGAGCTTTCGCTCTTTGGGCCTTCCATCAGGCCATTCCTCTCCGAAGCACAGGCTGATTTCAAACTGAGGAGGGCTGGTCGCCTGGCCACGCTGCTGCGCTACAACACCTGCATATCACAAAAAGAAATAAAGCAAACCTATAGTTATGACGTCACTCTGAAACCTCATCATCACAAGGTTCCTACACACTAACGTTTTTAGAACTTCTTTTGCCCAGATTTATATTTATTTCACTATGGAAAATTAATAAATGGCAGACGAACAAACATAAGATGAACTGATGGATGATGGAAATTTGTAGTCGGATAAATAAATCAATCATGGATCGATGGATGCTGGGTTGATTAGTGGAGGGACAAACAGATCAATCCGACTATTAGATTAAAAAAAAAGGAAATGAACTCTGTCCAAAACTGGAAAATACTTAAATTATTTTTCAATATTATTTGGACTGTTTATCTACTCTGTTACCACTATTCCTCATGGCAGCTATAGGGTGTGTGGGCAGATGACACACAATGATATTTGTCCTCTGATGGTAAAAATATTATATTAAACTTTAGAAAAGTTCAAATGATGACCCCGGGTCTGCATCAACATTTTAAATGTTTTACTTTGGTAAAGATACTCTCTCGTTGTTTTGATATTCTGTACTCTTAACCTAATTGTACTTACCGCTGAGAAACGACTCCAGACAAAAGAGCTTGACCTTCTTCTGCCGCTCGATCAGATTTGGAGCAGCCGGGTTTGGAGCGCAGGGGCCCGACCAGTACACCTTACACTGGCAGAGGCGGATTGCGTAGATATCGTGGCCCCTGATCTCCAGGATCAGACCTCGGTCCATCACATCCAGCAGCCGACTGGTGAAGATCCTCTGCTTGTCGTTGGTGATGTGCTCTGTGGTCGGGAAGCGTAACTGTGCCAGGTTCACGGGTCCGAACAGCTCCTCCTGGTTGACCATGGGCCCCAGGTCCCCGTAGAACAGCCTGCAACCCTGCGGGTTACTCACAGTCAAGATAGGAGACACTTCCTTCCCTCTGTACAGGAACTGGACCTCCAAGTCTGTCACTGGGTCAGACAACAAGGCAGAAAATTAGAGATCCTCTAAAGCACAGAAATGGCACATCAAGTTACTACTTCAGTTATAAAAATGCTGCATCTGTCAAAGATGACTTGAAAGAAATTTGACTTTGCGGTTTAACACCTTTAAATCGGGCTTCTGTCTCTTTAAGAAGGTCTTGTTCTTCCTGACTCCCTGCATTCAGCACATTATCACAACAATGCTCCTCATTATGTCACTTACATCCATTCTTAGGAACACTGGACTGAGAAACAGTTTGCATGATGAGCTCAGCAGACCTGCAGTTCCACCAGGTGTTTACTAATTGCTACTGCTAGTCTGGAGGAGCTGAGAGGGGAAGGTGTGGGAACGGGCGGAAGCTCAGCTGGAAACTATTTGTGTAAATAGGCTTCACTTTGTATGAGTAAGTGATTTTGCACCCGAAAATGGTTGCTATGGGAGATAAAACCATGCATGAAAGACTCAAAGAAACACTCCAGGTATGTTTTTGATGAGGGAACATTATTATGACATAAAGCTAAAAGAGTTGATTTTTATATAATACCCGTCATCCTCTTTGAAAAAAACATTTGCTTTGAAACAAATTTTTGTTGTTTTTGCTTTTTTCCCCCCATTTGGTCAAAATTAAATGTGTTACTGAACATGTTGACCAGTCTGATTAAAGAATATACTTTGACAATGAAACTCAATCTTTGTTTTCATTTAGCTATTTAGAGGTTGGCTTGTTGGTGTGTTTTATATTTTGTTTGGCCGTCTACTCTTAGTATAGTTGAAGTTTAAAAACATAAAAAGATGAACTGGGTAATCTCCTTAAGGATCTTCTGATGCATAACTTATGCTTCCATCAAATATGACCAGTCACCCAGATCCTAAGGCAAAGTAGCTCCAAATCAAATCGTCACACTTTTCCGGAGCACTGCGCTGATTTTTCCCCCGGATATGATGCACAACTTCCAAAAATACTTTTGTCTCTTCAGTTCATCGTATATTTTCCCAAAAAGTCTTGGAGATTATCAGGATAATTTTGGCTTGAAACCGCCATTTGTTTTCACTCCCATTTCATGACGTGAAATACTGAAGGGCAACAAGAAGTATTTTTTTTTTTTTTTTTAAGTGTGGTTGCAGGAGTTCTTATCTCCATCTTGCATGTGGTCTGCATTCATCAAAGAGATCTTAGTGAAGATCAAGATGGCAAACCGTGCTCCTCAGAGGAGTGTTTTGAATGACAAAACACTCCAACGGGTTATTACAAGCTCAGTCACTTCTGCATGGCGACGTGCAACTGTGTACCCTGAGGCTGCAGTTCCAGTCTTTTCAAAATACAAATACGGCAGACAGTAAAATGAGGGACTGTAAAAGCACAGATGTGAGTCTCCATGTTCATCAGCTGATTTTCTAAAGGTCTAGAAACTGCAAGTCTATTAATGACTGTGTGATCAATGTGGTTTTTAATAGATGCAAATGATTTATTAAAGTGTGATTTAGCAAACTGTGACAGTTTAGTAATTCACCATACATGTATTGTTAAAAACAGAAAATCTTGCAGGCAGACAAAGAGATGATCTGGCAAAGTTAACCTGCCAGTGGATGATTTAAGAAAAGATGGACAAAATATCTACCGACGCCTCCACACATGGTTCATCAATAGTAAAATCACTTCCATCTGTTTTAGAGAACCTGATCCAGAAAAGCATTAACATTTCATGCCTTTTTCAGTTTTTAAAACCTCATTTTGCTAAAAAAAATTTTTTTACTTTTTTTTTTTTTTGAATTCTACAGCTAAACTTTCAAAACAAATTTCAGTGCACTAATCTTTGTGTGACAAAAAGTTGATTTCTGTAAAGAGATAAAGTTGTTCACACTAACTTGGGAGGGAGCTGATCCACGTTTCTGGAGAGGCAAAAAAGATGTCAGAAAGAGGAGCAGGCTGCAGGGTGGGGTCGGGCAGAGGGGCAGGGGGCAGTTCATCCAGGTTTGTGGGGGGCATCTCTACATCTGTGGGCTCCTCTTTGGGCCAGATTTTACCAGGCTCCTCTTTGGGCCAGACCTCGTTCGAAGGTGGACAGCTGGGAGGCTGTATGGAAGAATCGGAACCCATTGGAGACCACATGAGGAGTGGAGAAGGACTGGTGCCTAAAAGAGGAGAGAGGAATTGTTTTTTTTATTTTGTTTTACATCAATTCCTCCGAGTATTTGCAACAACATACGGGTGTAAACAATCACCATTGGATGGATATGGAGGAAGAGACTCCGGTGTGTCGGGATCTTCTCCAAAATCCTCATCATAGGGAGTATGTGATCCTGCATCTGAAGGAGCTATCAGAAAAAAAAAAAACAAACATTGAAAGGTGGAAAACAATGAAAATCCCTAAACCATCCGAAGACATCTGTACTTACTTTGGTTACTGTTGGGTTGTGGGATGTCGCAGACATCGTATACCTTCAAGGGATTCATGGGGACTTCCTTGGTGCCGTCATAGACGAGATTGAATTCCCGGCTTTTGTTCAGGGCGCATCGAAGCTGGGCTTTCCACTTGGCGGGATCGGGTTCATCAACTCCCTCCTGAAACTTCCCGGTCTCCACAGCCCACGCCTGGATGAAGCAGTCAGAGAAACGAGATCAATTACGCTGCACCAAGTCCATTTTTATATGTCCCAGAGTGTCTCGTTATGTGTAAATATTCACCGATTGGTGTTGCGTTGATCGCAATAAGTGCAAAAAGCATAAGACGTGCAACAGAATGTTTTTGGTTAAAATAAACGTAAGGGTAGGAAAAGTTGTGCTTCAACTGAATTCAACAAGACTTTTTTTTTTTTTTTTTTACTTCATTACGTTATAAAAATGACATTTTTATATCTAAAATTAATAAAAACAAAATCTGTATGATCAGAGATAAAAATGATCATGTCTGATCACTTTTACCTGAATATCTCCTGGGCTCAGGTAGCTTTACAGAGGTACTATCAAAATCAAACCTTATAAAACCCAAATACGTTTTTAAAAATACTTTAAGTAAATATTTGGTAGCGACTGATGCTGACAATTGATTGTTAGAAACATACATTAATTTCAGTCATCACTGGTTTTATTCATGAGCCTGCAATAGATTATCACAACATAACTTTCAAAAGAAAAAACAGCTTGAGTGTATCTACAGAAAATATTTCACACAAGATACAACAAACGCAAAATGCTTTCATTTAAAATAGGCACATGATATGCTTGTTGCTATTTATAGTGAAAGTTATTACATTTATTTATTTATTAGATCTGCTAAATTTTGAAATGTTCATATCTTTATTGCACCAAACACTAAAACTTTTTGTTAAATAGAGCGGCCAGACAGCGAGAAAAGTAGAAAACAATATAAGAGTTTCATTAAGCTGTTGTGATACATATGACAGATAAAAGCTGGCACAACATCCAAAGCTTAAACGGACACAGAATTAAAATATTAATAAAAAATAACCACTCATAGCTCATTGTTATTCATGTAAAATATAACTTATTTAGGTACGAGAGGCCGAGATAGACCTTTAAATCACCTGTCCTTCCTCCCCACTGCTGCTATTGTAAGTGATGTTGGTTCACATACAATGACAGTTCATGTTTTCCAAACCAAAACATTTCCAGACACTCAAATTTGTGTCCATAACGGAGTAAAATCGGCAGAAACTTTCCTGCAGCCAGCAGAGTGGCAGTCACAGCAGCAAGTGGGGGAGGGGTGTCCAAACAACAAGCTAATTTGCTTGAAACTACAACTTTAAAAAAATAAATAAATAAAAAAACAAACAAAAAAAAACTTGGCATATCTTGATTAGCAAACAAGCAAAAATACAATAAAAAATATGAAGCATGATCTGAATATAAAGTTGTGGGTTCCAAGATAAAATCCTCTCATTTCAAACTGATTTTCCTTCAGCTGAGACGATCTAAATAAATATTTACCTTAAATATGGTGTCCTCGTCCTCGTGTTGGGGTGTGTGTCTAGTGGCGTGTTTCCAGGGGATCCTGAAGCGCATGGCGTCCCGGTCGACCCAAACCAGACCCGGGTACCGACCGCTGTTCACCTGGGCCACCAGCCACGGCTTGAGGCGGACGCGTCGAGGGGTGACCGCCATCCTGGCCGACTAAATACACAATAAAATAATTAAAGCGATTTAAAAAAAAAAAAACACACACACACACACACAGTTAGCTATAAACCGGCCAGTCCGCCCTGTCATGAGTGTAATTTTCTAAACTGCCAATCCACTAAACAATGCAACAACACAGATCCTGCAAATCCGGATTTTCCAAACGTTTGGAAGCTGCCTGGCTTCTTCCCTCTGACCGACAGGGAGGCCTTTAAGTTGTGACCACCGTGCAACTGATTTACTTCCAAAAGATTCATTAATCTTTAAACGAGCAGCAATAATGCGGCAAGAAAACTGACAGCAAGTAAGAATGAAGCGCGTTTTGTAAAAAAAAAAACGACCAAACTTACCTGTGCTGAAGCAGGAAGTAGGAGTAAGCCTTCCTTGTTGGGCAGCTGGGAATTCAGCCGTCTGTTTCCTGTGTGCGGGTCCAAACTCCCACAGTCCCACTCCACGTGAAGTCAACTCGGACGAGGCGGGCCGATGAAAAACAATGACTACACAAACGTTTGTCCCCCCCAAAAAAACGTTTGAGGAGCCGATATGTGTGTGTTTTTTTTGTCACTCGGCTCGGCCCTCAAACCCCTTCTTCTCCTCCTCCTCCTCCTCCTCACCGAAACTCAGGTAGCAGACGTGACGTCACGCCGGTGACACACCTTTTCTGAGCAGCGCGGTGTTGGTTTGTCACCACGTACAAGTCGACGGTATGTGAGCGATTCAGTCCAGAACGAAGAGGATCCTGATCTGAACGAGTAATTACAGAAATATGCACTCTACCTTTCTTGGCATGCTAGGCTTTTTTTGTTTGTTTCTTTTTTTGTTTTTAGTATGGCAGCTACTAAATTGCGACAACTGACACAAACCGAGTAGTAAAACAATTTTAAATATACCACGGTTCTTATTTTTTTTTTAATTAACATTGTATTAAAAATAACATATTTAAAAAAATATGTTATTTTTAATCCAGCCACCATCTGTCATCATGCCTGTCTCCAGCTGCTCTTGGGGAAAGTTCACCCTGGAAAGTTCTCCAGCCCATCACAGAACCACACACACAGAGGACAAACAGCCATGCACACACACCCGCCTAAGGACAAGCTAGAGTAATTCATGTTTTTGAATTGTTGGAGGAAGCCGGAGTACCCAGAGAGAAACCATACAAACAAACGCCATGCAGAAAGACCCCAGGATCTTTTTGCTGCAAGTGTCAAACAGTTGCACAGGTCTTGTAATTGCTGACCAGCCTTTGTTGTTTCTATTGGTATTTTCACAATTTATTAGTATTAAATATTGAAATCTAAGTAGTTGACGTTGCAGGTTGACAATATCATCTTTAGCTGCCCTCTTTAGCTGAGAACAATGCTGGTAAATCAAACGAAATATTTTAAGCATGAATCTGGGCCTAATAAACAAAACTTCAGGCTTTTAGGCTTAATTACCTGTACACACATTCATTTACATTCATTACATTCAGAGTAATCCTTGATAAGTGTTCAGATTTTTCTGCTGCACCTTTTCGTTCCATTCAACTTTCCATCAGTTTGTTTGGATGAAACAAACTGATATATATATATATATATATTTTTTTTTTGTCCCGATAGCTTTGGTTGTTAAAATGTTTTGAGAAGCTCAGTTTTGGGCATTCATTAGCTATCAATCACAGTAATCTGCAATATAAAACTGCTGAATTTGACTTTAAATTAATGTTGAATAGAAATGTAACTGTAATTGAGTCTTTCTGTATAATTAGATTGTTTTGATTCACTTCTCTGGACCTGAGTTGGATTTGTTTGACTGCTAAAATGCCTGGACATGACATTTGTTATAACCTAGCTCCATATCAACAAACTAGATTGGCTTAACATGATCAGAATTACTAAAATTCTGTAACTCTAAAATTATCATGTGAGCTGTGTTAGGAGTGCATGAGTCTAATTTTCTAAGTGCATAACAACTATAAGTGACAAAATAGCAAACAAATGGTTGGAGGAAACCATGGAAATGACACCAGTGACAAATAAAGCAATAATAATAAAAAGTAAGATTAAGAAAACAAATGAAATGTGTCACCCACATTCCAGAATAAATTGTAATTCTGCATATTTGAGCCTCATTGGACCTACTTCTCTGTACACATGCTGCATGAGTGTTTGTGTTTGTATGCAAATGTACTCAGATACAGAGACAAGAGTCCTCTGTTATCAAACTATTTTTAAATGTCTGTCAGTTTTCAATTTCTTTAGTTTCATATTTTAGGAAAAGAAGCATTACTCATTGCTGACTTGCCTTACCTGGCTGGGACAAAGGGATTTTCCACTACAAAGAAAAACAAAGAAAGCTTTTTAAAGTGGCACACGGATGTTGGATGATGATTCTGTGAGTAGGAGGCAAACCGGGCTGACAATAACAAAACCACACCCTGAAACCCTGCAGAGCCTGCCCCTCATGTCCTCTGCATCTCCATGTTTAGTTTCTGTCCTGAGAGTTTAATGTGCCTGTTGCCATGTCTCTGTGATGCTAATGATTGTGTTTAGAGATGGAGATGATGGAAAGCCCTGAAGGGGAGAGTGTGTGGGTTGTGGTTCAAGGTGAATCATTTCACTGTCAGCCACCTGCAGCTTCTCAGATGATTTACATCGTTTCATGTCGGATTCAAACAGGTTTGAGATAACGCAGAGTCTAAATAGGGATTTAAAAACTTACAGGTGATTATTGTGTTGAAGAAACTTTTGTCTTCAGAGTCATTTAAATTGTAGTTTGAAGGCACAAAGGAAAGACAGGCGTGAACATGAGGATCTTGCAAGTTGTGGTAGAGAATGAGAGGCTTAAATACTGGGGAAAGTGGTGAGCTGGACACAGACCTGAGCTGATGAGACTAATTGATTGCAGGTGAGAGTGAGGGAGCAGGAGCCAGACTGAGGGGCGGGCAGAAGGTGGCTCAGGAAAGCTGGGAAGATACACAGGGGAACACAAAAGAGTGAGCACAAGGGCAGCTGGAAATAATTCTAACACCAGAGAAACTCTAAGACATAACAAACTAGAAAGAGATAAAGAAAAGGAGGGGAAACTATAAAAGAACTGAACAGAAACAAGGCTGATCTAATAACAATAAGGGGAACTCAGGAACACAGAAACTAGAATAACCAAAAACACAATGAGGGATAGACGTAGACTCAGATATAAAAACATAACTAACAAAATAAGATAACTAGGGAGCTGAAGTGCAGAAACACCAGAAAGAGAAAGATCTAACAAAACAATAGTAACAACAAATAGTCAAGAAGAGTAAAACAGCTAAAGCATAACTGATAAATAAAAAGAGGAACAGCAAAAACCCAGAAGTACACAAAACTAAATCCCAAAACCCAGAGCCTTGACATAACCAGATGTAATTATTAATACATTAACCAGACAGCATCACAGAGCTGCTGCAGATCTGTCTGCTGTGCATCCATGATCTCTTCTATGGTGCTCTGTAGGAAGGTGACCTGGTTATGATGGAGGAGTATAGTGAACTAATTGTCATGGTAAAGAAACCAGTTAAGGATGATTTGCACTTTGTGACATGATGTAATATTCTGCTGGAAGTGGTTATCATTAACTGGGTACACCAGGGAGAGAGATGGTGGGAAACAATACTGACGTTGCTCAGAGGTCCACAAACGTTTTCAATCTGTCAATCCAGATGCTGTGATCATCTGTGTCAAAAGCACCACTGAGATCCAGGAAAACAAAAACAGATTTATAATGGGAGCAAAGATTTTGACCAGCAGCCCTTTTTAATCATCTTTGCTAAATATGTTGGGTTCAGAATGGCCCAAAATAAGGCAACAACAGAAGCATTAATCTGCAACACTTCAAGCGCCACAAAGCTTAAGCCATTAAAAAAGAATCTTGTGCATCATGTTAAAGTCTGATTAACACCCCCAGAAAACACAGAAAAACTTTGGGTTTTGGATATGAGCCATAACATAAAGAAGGTTTTGAAGAGACCTAAGAAAATTAAATCCATCTTAAAATGGTGAAGAAATGTTATTCATGCTTAAAAATCCTCTAATATTACAGAATGTGCAAAGGTTTGCTAAGTAGAGAGGTCCAAAATTCATCCACAGTGATACAAGATTAATTGTTCGTTAGGGCTTGATGGCAGCTGTTACTACCAACGATGAAGCAGTTAGGCTAGATGGCTTCATGTTACACAAACTAATGAAATCATAGTTTATGCTTCATCGAAGCATAGCTTTAACTATATTAAAATGTGTTTGATGAAAAGCACACATGAGTAATTTCTTTTTCTGCTAAATGAAATTCTTAAGTTGATCTTTCCAATTTTGTGAAATTGGTAACTAGTAATAAATACAGCTCTGCAACAAATGAAGAGACCACTGCAAAATGACCAGTTTCTGTGATTTTACTTTTTGTAGGTAAATGTTTGAGTAAAGTGAACATTGTTCTTTTATTCTATGAACTACTGACAACATGTCTTTGAAATTCCAAGCAAAAACTTTGTATTTATTTGCAGAAAATGAGAAATAGTCAAAATAACAAAAAAAAAAAAAAACAAGTTCAGTGCTTTCAGACCTAAAATAATGCAAAGAAAACAAGTTTGTATTCATTTAGAAACAACAAAACTAATGTTTTAACTCAGGAAGAGTTCAGAAATCAATATTTGGTGGAACAACCAGGAGGTTTTCAATGGGGTTCAGTGCAGAGGGCTCTTGACATTTTCCAGAGCTGTATATTTTAAAAACTAAAAACAACAAGATAAAATTAATCTATACATAAATGCCATCATTTCTGCTGATAGCTCTAGCTTAAGCAAACCAATAAACATGGGGGAAAAAGTTGACAAACAAAAAAACAAAAATCAGATACTAAAGACAGGAACACAAAAACAGGCCTGGCGTTCTGTAAATGCCTTTGTAGCTCAGAAAGACACTCAAAAAAATATTCATACATGAAGAAAAAATTTGCTGTAATAAATAAAAAGAAAATCTGGTGCCTTGAATGAAGGCTTGACTGAAACAGTCACCAGCAGATGTCAGCATACTGTCAGGTATGTTCTCATGCTAAAGTCATGCATTTGCATTTCTTATCACCATTTCTTCTTTCTCCAGTAAATCTGGCCTTTTTTCACATGCATATAGATTGAGTAGTGTCACTCAGTGTCATCAGTGGATTATGCAGCATGCACTCCTGTCACATGGGAGCCTGTGAGCAAAAGAAAGCCTTTATCTTTTTGCAAGATAACTGATGGCTGATTAAATTAATAAATAATACCAACACCCCTACTGAAATAATGCAGTAGCAGTGAAACTTAAGATAGTTATACATTTGCAGTCATTTCACTTTCAGATGTTTATAAGCTTCTGTTTTGTTTCAGGCTGTAAATCAATCTTTATCTGACACAAACTTTATAAAATCTTCTAACAGTGTGTGTAATTATTGCCATAACACCTTTAGTGGTGAACAAGCTAAAACAGTGCTCTAAGTTTATAAACAAATAACCATGATGTCTCAAATATCTGTATATTTTCTTGCTACACAGCCAGCTATTCGATCTGATAAATCGATCTTTTTCTTATACTATCTGCAGAAATGCAAGAGTAAACAGGGCAAGGTGGCTCATTTAAAAAACAAGCTTTCAGATTTTGTAGCAATACTGAATCATGTTTATGATTGTGGGGCGTTTCTCTATTTTATATATTTGTATCTTCATAATATACTCAGTGTGCTTTACTTTACAACAACAGTGTGTGTTTTTTATAAGGGTTTTATGTGACAGAACGACACATATTTGTGTGGCTGAAAACTAAAGCTGCATATCAACCCAAACACAGCACTGCGAAACATGGTAGTGGGACTGTCATGCTGTGGTAATGCTTTTTTTCAACAGGGACAGGAACAGCTTGCTATAATGGAAGGGAAGATAGGCGGAGCTAAATCCAGAATAATCCTTGGAGAACAATTGAGACTGGTGTTGAGTTTCACCTTCCAACAGAGCAATTATCCTACATGTACAATGGAATGGTTTAAACCAAAGAATATTGATGGTCTAGTCAAAGCCCAGACCTAAATCCAATTTAGAATCTATGAAAAGGCTTCAAATAATTGACTTTCATTTGTGAAAACCATGAATCCGTTCCCCTCAAAATGATGAAAACATATGTGTAGAGAGGCAAAAGTGGATTTTTTTCTCTAAGATATTGTGCTTTATTCAAAAAAGAAAAGTTTAGAAATAACGCTATGATAAGACAAAGAGTCAACACACAAAGATCACATAAAAAAAATTATTCACTATTTAGGAATACACTCTGAGATTTACTTTACATGGCTTTCCTTCAGAAAATGCAGCATTTTGTTGTTGCTGTTTAGTCGGAAGAGTGCAGCTTACTCTCAAACCACGTTAGCCAACAGGAAATGAATTTAATTTGAATATCTGTAATTTCTAAGATGGATCCAGAAGCAAAGCAATGCAACTAAAACACACAGTGACAAACTACACTGGCAGGCTCTTAATAAAATAATCAACTTTAAGCCAAACACTTTACAGACAACCATTACTGAACAAAGAAACAAATTTATGAGAAGCAATAAATGACAAACTATTGAAAGACATAACCAAACTTCATGGGTAGGATAGTAGCTGCACAACACAGTGACAGCAAATGGAGGGAAACAGCTCTGCATTACATTGACCCTTGGAATAAAACGTGCAGAAGCAACACACTGTAGCTGAAATGCCACACATTCCTCTGTGCAATCAATTTGTTGTTATGGTTTCATTTCTATTTTCATCCTGCATCTCATCATCATGGAATGCAAAAATATCTTGATTCCTTATTTCATTTTTACGCTACTGCCTGTCGCAGGTTTTAATAAAACCTTGAGGGATCTTAATCCCTCAAGATTTAATCTCATGTACTATGAGCTTGTTGATCTTACTGATTTTGTCATAATACCACCTCAAGCAATATATACGTATATTGTTGGGAGTTATGTGTTGCTTTATTATGAAGCAACCCTTCACAGTCCATTCACATATTAGCAAAGTCCAGACCTTAACCCAATTGAAAGTCTGTAGTTAGGGGTGTTTTGGTGGCGCAGAGGCAAAGAACAGCCCACATATAGAGCTGAAGGCTTTAGTCCTCATGGGGGGTAATTACAGGTTCAGTTCACAACCTGGTTTCCTGTCAGACTACTTTCAAATATGGGCCACTAGAGCCAAAAAAATAAATAAATAAACAATTCCTTTAAAACAGAAAAACTGTGGATAGACTTGACAACTAATGCTACAATGTCCATCCAATCTGACCGAGCCTGAACTGTTTTCCAAAAAAGACAGATGAAAAAGAACTTGAAGCTGTAATTGCAGCAAAAGGTTCATTTTACCAAGTATTGACCAAAAGGTGTTCAATTTGAATGAATGCTGCACTTTTCAGTCCTGCTGTGCATAAAAAAATACCCACTAGTTTGTAGGCGTACAAAGTCCAATCAAAGGGACTCTATGTATGCAACTTTTATAAAAATATGTTTTTTACATATTTATTACAAGTGTCACCATGTTGTAAAAGTATAACTTGAGACAGATAATCTCTGAAAAGATTGAGCTCCTTCACCTCTTCCCTGAGCTATTTTTGCCGTCTGAAGAAATCCACCTCTCCTGACCAAAAACAACCAATAAGAGTCAGAAGGACGGTCTCAGCGCTGCCAGTCATGCCTGTGTACACGCTACTAAATGTGCAAATGGCGAATAAACAGCTTAGCGTTTCAGGAAAACTGCTTATCTGCCTCCATCAGGGACTATGCTAACTAGTTTGAGCATTCTTAACAGGCTTTGTTGTGGTGGACTAGATATACCATAGCAGAGCAAAAAGGGGAGGGTGTGAGCAGCAGGTACACGAGGATGATCGACAGTTCTAAGATCCTCCTTCTGGCTCTGACTGGTTGTTTCTGACAGCGCAGCATATTTGTTCAGATGACAGCAGGTTGATAAGGAGAAAGAAGAGGAACTCCATTTTTATCCCAGGTTATCTGTCCCATATTTTTCTGTCACAACATAGTGACAATTTGAATAAATATGTAAAAAGAAAAATTTTTATAACAGTTATACTGCAGCTTTAAATATTGTTGACAGTGTTATACTCATATTCAGATTTGCTCGGGTGTAACTTGAACTACTGCAGGAACAGATGGCTGAAAAGCAGAAGTTGCTGTTTTATTAGAACACTGCCATATTTAAATAAAATATCATGAAATGTTTATCGACTTTGTCAAACTGCTTTAAAAGATTATGGGAAAATAAAATGTGACATTTACAAAAAAAAAAAAAAATCAAGAGGTCAAAGGCATGTAGAGGAGTCAGTAAAAACTAAAGTGCCAGTGTCTTCTGCCCTGAAAAGCAGGTACACTAGCAATGCCTGCAGAACATTACTTGCATTTTATTCCAAACAGCACAAATGATTCCCACGAAACACTGAGAAACTGGATGGACCAGTGGGGTTTGTCTGCGGGACAGCTATGTTCAGGTGCGACAGAAAAACTTGAAAGACAAACTGTGACTGTATAGGCCAAAGAGGACACCATGGATACCTGAACAAACCTTGCTGTTGTGTCATACCAAGCATGGCATATGAGAACTTCACCACTCATCCAGTTCTTAGAGACAGAATAAATATGCTCCAAAGTTGTTTACTTTATTATATAATAAAATAACCAAACAGAATGAAAAATTATATGGATATTCAATCCTGGTAAAGACTGCACAAGTCACTGTTGTTTTCAGGTTTGTTATTGTGGAAAGTGGTACAGTCAAACTGTCCTTTAAATCAAGAGATCTGCTTTAAATTATGGTTTTATTTGATAAAATATCTGCAATTGATGATACTCAGTCATATGGAGCCTCACTAGACACCTAAACTCATCATGTCATCTCTCTCTGACCAGATTTTTACTGTTATTAGTAAATCAGGCCATGTTAGAAATCAGGTCAGCTTCAATAGTTTGTTTTTTTAAATTATTAGCTTGAACCAAAATTCAAAACCAGTCGGATTTTCATTGTTCAATTTTAAATAATTTTTTATTATTTCTTTTGACAGTTTCAAGTTATTTCAGTGACCATTGTTTTTTTTTTTCTTGGTCATTAATGTGAGAGGTGCCAACAACTTTGTCCATATGTTAACAAAACTATGACATTTAGAAGCAAACCAGAAAGCCAGCAGAATAAATGAAACGGAGAAGAGCAGAAAATTGATTGGCTCGTTCTTGAAAATAATTGTGTTTACTTTCTCACCAGCACACTCAGATGTTTGGGAACAGTACAGTTATATCTTTCCAAACACTTAAAAGCGACTTGTGTTTCAAACCAGAACCGCTTAGAAACAATGGGATGTGAATGCTGTTTTGGGGGGACTTCCTGGTTTCTAATGGCTTTCTGAAATCTGCTGTGGGATCCCTCCTGGCTCTCTACTGGGCCAGTTCTATCTTTGGTTTGCATAATTTGTACATATCATATTTTCTTATCTGATTTGTGGTATTTTTATTGTGTTGGGACCAATGCTGTCCAGTTGTGCTAAAAAGGCACATTTAAAGTTTTTTTGTTTATTCACATCTGCTATCTTTTGTAAATATTCCAACATTTCTTCCATCATTTTCCTTCTGTTTTGAATATATTTAGCTGTAAGTAATGGCGACAGCAAAGACCAAAAAACAAAACCACATTTTTTTTTTTTTTTGTCACAAATTTAAAACGTTGCAAAAGAAAAACAAAGAAATTGAAAAGTAAAAATTGTGTGTTTGGTCTGTGGGTGACTAATGTTCTGGACTGGGTTCTGGTTCATCACAAACCCAACACAGAGACGCCCACTCATGCTAACCTGAGGTGAACTTTGATCAGGCTTTGGTTGTGCGGTATGGGTGTGCTTCTCTTCAGTAGGAAGCTAACTAAAGGATAACACTGGAATGAAACCTGTTAGAGAGAGTAAAAGACTTCACTGTGGTGAAACTCAGCTTCAAACACGACTGTGACCCCAAACACACAGCCAGAGCCATAACAGGATGGCTCGGAGTAAAGTGTGTGAATGGCCCAGTCAAAGTTCAGAAGGAAATCCAATTGAGAACCTGTGGCAAGGCTTACAAATGTAAGCTCACAGACCCTGTCTTCTTGATCTGACAGAGATTGTGCAAATTTTGCAAATATGCTTTATCAGATGTGAGGTTGGTAGAAGCTTGAACAGTGGAGAACTGAATCCAGACGCCACACTTTTCAGATTCCTAATCACAACAAGCCAGGTGCTCTTGCTCGCCTGCAGCACTAATTTGTCTATGACATAAAATCAACGCAGGGCACAATAAGAAGGACAGAATGATAAACATCGCACCCATCAAGTTCAGTTGTTTACTTGACTGGAGTTACTTTACGACATGAATGTCAGTATTACTCTACACTCCAGATAAGAGTGAACGTCCTTCTACCTTGTTGATAAGCAAAAACAAGTTCATATTTCAAGTTTTTATTTCAAGTCGATGTTGAATGCTGTGCCTATGGGAGGTTAATTAAATCCACATTTCTCCTCCTATCTGGTTCTGCCAGGCTCTGCTTTGAAATGAATATTTTTCACTGACTCATTTCACTGCAATCAAAGCTGCGCAGCAGCGCGACAGAGAGCGGCCTTAAAGCGGGCCATTCATTCCGCAGGTGAGGTTTGTCCTGGAATGTGGCTGTAAAGGAGAGCCGGGGCCTCACCTGTCGCTGCCTGGAAGCCTACAGAAACAGGGAGGTGCTCCGAAAGAGGGACAGGAGGCGGAGTTTGCTCCATTTTATCTGGCTGTCCTGAAAAGTTTGCTAGAAACAGGCATACCTGAGGGAGAGTCATTCCTGCTGCACCTGCTGGCAGCTTTGACTTCGCTTTAGCTCGGATTTACTTCAACATGACCAAGTGATCCCACCAGAGGGTTGACTTAAAAAAAACAAAACACAGTTCTTTCTGCCTGCGCATTAAATCAGTCGACGTCAACGATGAAGAAGGGGCTGCATTTTTTGAGTCGGAAGAACCAATCTCTTTATGACACCAACATTAAAATTCCGGATAGAGGTGAGTAAAAAAGGAAACAAGTTTACTCTCATGATCCACTTACTGAAGGTTGAAGCGACCCTTGGACTTGATGTTGACATGGAACAGTTTCTGTTCACTAAAGTCACATTTTATAGCAGCTAATAAAACCTAAATGAGATTCCTGAAGGACAGTTATCACTCTTTTGTGTACAAATACTTTATCAGTAATGTTAAAGTTAAAGTCATAAAATCAGGCTGAATTTGCTTTTCAGCTTCAAACCTGACCTCAGGTCTTTATCAAAATTAAAGAATTCAAGATTATGGACCTCATGGCTCAAATTGTTTTTTTTTTTATCTTTTAAACAATTGTCATACATTTTGAAATAACAAAAATGAAAGAAGTACTGAATTTCTTAAGTTTGTTACTGTAGTTTAAATATCTGCTGCTAAACACTTTGTCGGTGAACGTAACTATGTTATAATTACAAAAACACACACCACAAATGTGCGTGTGTGTGTGTTGAACCCTATTAAGCCAAAAGTATCGTTTGTGATCCATTTTGATAACTCAGATGCACCTACCTCTATCTTTAAGTAAGTACTTCCTAAAAAAAACAAAAACATATTTTTATCTAAATATGTTGCTGTATGTGTTTTATATTTAACTCATGCAAAATAAATTAGTGGAGGAAATTTTAAAAATAGTTATAGTAATGAATATTTTAAAACATGTCTTTTTTGCTAACTACTTGACCACATCAACTAACATTAAAACTGCATTTCAGAAATTTTGCATATACACTTTTTGATAAAAATGTATTGTTTGGAGTTTCCTCACAAATACAGTTGCTTCAAGTGAATGTGTCGCTAAATTAGTTTTGCACATTCATTTATTAAACAAAATGAAAGTTTTGTTTAAAACTTAGTAGATAGTAGATAGCTAATCTATCTACTATCATATAGAAATTTATAGACTTCTATCAAAACTGGTAATTTTGTAAAAAGAAAAAAAAAAAAAAGTTGTTTCAACTAAACATGTTGTTAAATATGGAAAACCCAGAGGAAAATATCTAACAGTTTTAAAAATGGTAAAACTCATTGAGAAAATCAGCTGATGTTTAAAAAAGGGTTTTGTTAAAAGAAATTAAAAAAATCAAGTAAATCTTTTTGAAACAGAAGATCTCTTTATTATTCTTGTTATTATGTTTTCACCACTTTGACAGTAAAGGTTAAAGGAAAAAATGATAAAAATCTTTTGGATGACTTCTAATCAGAAGCTCAATATCCCCCAAATCCGCATAGACCGGACATACAATTAAATAACTGAAATCTTGACTGGGACATAACTTAGTTTATTTTTCCAGATTCTCCCTGCCGCCCCATCAGTTCCTGACACCCTGGGAAACTTGCCACAATCACTTATACAAAAAAGGGCTAATGCTTCCTGTACTGGGTTACTAGCTTTGACATATTCTTTTGAAAGTTACCATAGATGAAATCTGTGGACTAAATAAGGACTTTTATCTAGAATAAACAGGAAAAACAAATGAGTCAATCTTAAATAGCCAGTAATAAAATATTCCAGTGGGTTTCCATCTCCAGTTTTCCTCATGCTTGCGTTGAACATTTGCTGATACTTAACTGGATCCATAAGTGCCACTACCTTGTAAAATGTGTCCTTCATTTCTGACTGCAGCCACCTTTTCCTTTGCATTGAGGAGCTAAAACTGAACATTTTCCTGCTAAACATACCTGTGCTTGACGTAACCTAAGGGCTTTATTGTGAATCCAATAGTTTTTTCTTTATTGTGTGTATTACTTAAGTGCAAACTTCCAAAATCTTAGGTAAGAATGATAGGAAAGGTTTTCTTCATAAATCTCTTGGATTAAAGTATCATCGGCGGAGGTGTGGTAGCTCAACTTGACTCTTACTTCATGCCTTCTAGAGATATGGAGAGGTTATGATTTGGCTTCTTCAGCCAAGCAGTTTTATCAGGAAGTTTGCTTGACCTTTCAAACTCACTTTGAAGTTTAAAAAAATTTAACTTTTTCTGCCAACAGACACTTACTGCCCTGTAATACAGCATAAGCCTGCATGAGGGTCAGTAGTTAACCTAATTTTCAGAGATCACTGCTAGAAAAAAAAAAATTGAAACAATGAGATGTGCTAAATTTGACCTCAATAACTTTCAACCCACTTAAAGTGGTTAAGCCACATTTGACCTTATGGAGTTCAGTTCTGCTAATTTCTGCTAACAGCTGTTTAAAACTTTTGCATGAAACAAGGAAGATTTTAATTTGCATCACTAACTTGGATTTGAGGACAATCGACAATGAAATGAACAGTTTCTAAGAAAAACAACTAAGTACGAGCTCACAGTTTCATACCAACTGAAATCCAAGCTAGTGCTTATAAAATGTTGTTGGATCAAGTGTAAGTCTCTCAATTCAGCCTCTGAGAACAGGAAGCACAGCATGAATTGCTATGCAGAAGGTGCAACACGAGCGAGAGAACATTTGTCTATTTAAATCAGGATGGGGCACAATAGGGAAACTAATCATTTGGTTAGACTGGTTTAACACCACAGTGTTTTCATTCCACAGCTGTTCTCACATTCTTCCCTGACTTTATCATATTCTTTGGTCTTAAGCAGGAGAAAAATCATCAGAATGTTGTGCTTATTGTGTCCCATAACAGAGGGAAACGTGAGAAGAGACATGGTTCTTCTCTGTGCTTGTAACGTCTTTAGTTGATCATTGTTTGCTGAAAGTGTTAAGCACAACAAGTGGAAAGGACTTACAGGCTAAATGCCTTTCAGTGTCAAGGATCTGTCGTCGGTCACTTATTGGGCAAACAATGTGACAAGGAAATGTTTCAGCGTTGTTTGTCTGCAGCATGCTCACTGTTTACATTTTATTTCTCGAAGAATGCTTTGTGTGAGAACCAATACACCTGAAGACGTTTTCTTTTCTGTTCCTGGTTTTACATTTCACTGCTGCCATCGCTCAAACTCTAGCCCAAGTGCTGCAGTGTTTGCTGTGCAAACATTGGTGAGGTAACACCACTTAAACAAAACAACTTAGCGATGCAAATCACGTTAAATCAGCTTCTTTGACATCATTTTTCCTAACGTCTCACCACAAGCTGTGTCCCTTTCCATACGTTGTTGCTGAACTTTCACTTAGCCATAGAGGCAACATGTAATTTAAAGCAACAATCGGAGCTTTTTCTGTGTGTCGCTTATTATGTTGTCAAAGTCAAACGATACCTCAGATAGTTGAGTTGACTAATAGCCACTTATAGGTCACTTTGGTGCACATTGTTTCTCATTACCGTCACATGTATGGTTCTTCTGCTATTCCCTCTTTTAGATTGAAGGTTTGAGCATTAGTGAATGTTATATGAAAATTTTTCTGGATAGTTCCTAAAGTATAGTAATCTAATGCCCCCAAAACCTGTGTATGTCTCATCAGACAGTGTTCAGCTGGTGCTGGAGGAGTCGGAGTCTGCAATCTGCGAATCTGGGACTGCCCATGTGAGGGCCAGACCCACCGTCAAGCATCATACCGTGAGTATTTAGGAAAGCTTAATTTCTTTGCATTAATGTTCTGTTTCTGAATCTAAAAAAGCCTTAAACATCTGGTCAGTATTTAGGTACATTTAGCTGGCCTTTGGAAGCTTTATTGCAAGACTGACAACAGTAGATTTAAGTCATTTTGGCAGATTTGACAAATTTTTAAACATTTCTTTCATGATTCCATCAGTTTACATTTAGATTTGTTCAGCGATGATCTTTCAGTGGAGCTGCAGACTTTCCTTGTTGATACCACAAGTAGATGTGATAAGGATCACTCCTTGTCTTGCTATGGAAGACATTATGGAAGAATTAGTATTGAAATACATTGCAGGTCAATGTTAAAGCTGCAATATTAAAGATACCAGTGGCATATTTTTATTTCACAAACAAAGTTGCACTGATAATAAAAACAGCTTGGTGCAAACATTTAGGTTCCACAAAATACAAAATTTTTTGAAATTACACAAAGGGGAAAAAAAAACTCGCTGATCTGTTTTGAGTAGATTTGAATTGATTACATCACAAGAGACTTAAGAGTTGAACTGATTGAATGACATTAGAAAGTAAAATGTTAGTTTTGAGAGATATTGACAGATTTTCTGTCACTGGATCTGATCTGTAAAGATTTCAGCAGTAAATGTTTTAGTCTCACTCTAATAATCCCCAAGTCATGATGGATGTCAAAGAAAGCCAAAGCTGAAGCAAACAGGAACTGTAGCAGACAAATTTAATTACAGTCCTGTTTGCATAGTTCCATCTGGCTCAGTGTGTGCATATGTCACGTCGCAAAATGACGACGTGACATATGCTACTTTTGTGCATTACAATGAAACTATCCTTTAGTGTGAACTTAAAATACATTGTATTTAAAATATACGTTATGTACATTGCAACAGGACTTAAAATGTTTTTTTTTGCTTCTACTCACTCTCAGTATTTGTGTGATTTGCGAGATGTTGCACTGCTTCAACTTAACCAAGCAACTTCTGTCTGTCTGTCTGACCGACAGGCTATTAGTGAGTCTTTAAATATATTCATAGAAATTGATTGGTTATTCCATGGCTTGTGTGATGTCACCAGAGACAGGCTTGTGGACGTTTGTCTTATCAAGGGAAGAGTTGCTCTCCATTAAATAACTTTTACAACAAAATAGCAAAGTAAACACAAAAACTGACATTTTGTTCTGTTAGTAACAAAGTACATAATTGACTGATTTAGGCTTGACTAGTAGCCTTAAATATGATTTGGAATAAAATTAATGTTTAATAGTTAACTGAAAAACAAAAAGGTAGATGAACTCATGAAATTTATTCAATTTGCCTTATATTCCGTTACATTAATATAAAGTTACTAATTGGTTGTCAGATTGTGCTTTAAAATACTGAGTAGTTGATAACATTGTGTGATGAAAAAAACATTATAACTACAGGATCTCTAAGGATTTCTTTTGTTTGTTGTTATTGTTTAGCAAGTTTAGCCATCCCATCATATTGTAGCGCAGGACCAGCCCACCACTTATGCACAAGAGTGCATATTTTTAGCAATCTTAGAGACATTAATCTCAATTTACGTGTACATTAGTGGCACAAATGACGGACAGGCCTCCTATTATCTCATCATGGAGCAAACGAAGAACTCATCCGCACTCGGTTCACACACCTCACCCTTTTGTTTGGGAGTGTTTCTCAGGCATGTGAACGTGGCACACCCTGCAGCACATGGGCAGGTCAGCTCTGAGCGCTGCGACAGCTGAAAGTGACTCATAGAGCACTGAGCGAGGAGACTAAATCAAACTGGATTGGACACACCCTTCGATGACCAGGCACGCTTTATGCTCTTTGAAGGGATTATTAGCAAAGAGAGAGTAATGCAGGGTGTGATATTAAGAAGACGTAAAACATCTGTGACAGCATTGATAGATGGATTAATTTTCACATGCAGCAGACCAGACGGCTTATACGCCAATGAGCTGGAAAAGAAGACGAGTTAAAAAAAAAAACTGTATAAAATTGTCTAATTTTGCATTTTATTATATTTAAAATAGAAAAGCGACAAATATTCCCATTAAAGCAAACTTTAAAAAGTTGATTAATAATATTATTTATTAAATGGATTTTTAAAAATACAGACCAAAAAATAAATAAAAAATCTAAACCTAGTCGTAATTTCAAAGTGTTTACTCTACAGAATAGGACATGTTTTTGCTCTTTCACTTTTCAATATGAGTGAAACAAGATGATATTAATTGGTTACTTAAACTTTCTGCTCAGATTTCTAAAATCATGCCGCTAATAGCTTTTCAATTGTAAATTTAAAACACTGCTACCTTAGTGAGAGTAAGAAGCTCACTAATGTAGCATTTCTAATGGATAAAAATGACAGACTGCTTTACAAAAAGAAATGTGAATCAAAATCTAATGAATAAGACAATTAAATGACATTGATAATCAAAAACTAAGACAGTCATTCATAATAGGACTTTAAATAAAATATATCTGAATAAAAATGTCTGGTTTTTAAATGTTTCGAGAGTCTCAAGGTAAAGTAAAAACAAAGGAAAGCTCATTCCACAGCTGAGCTGCAATCGTCTGAAAAAAAAAAGATCTCATCAAGTGTTGCTGCCGCTTCTCGGGACTAAGAGAAGATTTTTTTACTTGAGGACCAGAGAGCTCAAGTTGGAGTATTTTAATGATTGTGTAATATACTGTGAAGACCAGAATTACTCATATCCCCTGTCATTACTGTCATAATTTTAACAACATTTTTATAGACCTAAGAAGCTTGTTTCTGACAGAAAATGAGGTGGGTGTCTCTCATAAAATAATAAAGCCATCTAAAAGATGTTTCAATTTTGAAAGATACAGCATTTTTTTGTAATTTGCAAAAATTTATACCCCTCAGTAATCAGGGAAAACATTTATTTGCATTCTAGCAATCAAATCCATCCTGTATTTGCTGACCAGATTTTTGCATGTTTCCTCTGGTATTTTAATATTTTACCTTCAGCACCAAATGTTTGAGGTTGCAAGCGCTCCTTTCCATCACTTTAATCTTTAACTCTCAGATTCAAACTGGGACTCTTTTTTAGCCAGTCCAAAGCTTGCAGTTTGAGGAAACATGTTACTCAAATAAATAAAAAATACTTTGAACCTAAATCTGCCAGGTTTGCAAATCATTTTAGGTTTTACCCTAAGAAGGAGATGGGCCATGAAAAAGCCCTGAAAGTTAGAGAGGGCTTTAAAATATATTCTAAAATAAGTGGGCAGTCTATTCAAACACATTCAAATAGTAATTATGTCGTTTGCGCGAGTTTTTGAGCTAATGAAAGAAATTCTGGAGTGTTTTTGTTGACACATGATGTGAAATATGCATTACAGTGATTAAGAAGAAAGAAAATTTAAGCTTGAATAACGACCTCAATTCCTTCTACGACATCAATCTTCTGGGTTGCATCATCTTTTCTTTTTTTCAAATGACAAAGAACATGTTTGAACCAGTCTTCTTGAGTGAAACAGAGAGAGAAAAGTGTGTTTACCCTCTTTCAGCCTGCTGAACAGCAGTCCACAGCAATAAGTGGGGCCCGGGGCAATTAGCATGTTAGTCTTGTTTCACATTGATCACTCCTGCACTTCTCTGGCATTTAATGATATATTGAATATTATAGGTAGATTATTGTTTTCCAACACTATTTGGAAATCTAATTTAGTGGCAGGACTTGGTATTTTAGGATGGACACATAAGTGCTCATGTTTTTGTAATTGAAAAAAGTTCCAAAGCTTTAAATTTGTCATTTTTATTTGTTGCCATATTTCAATCATCTGACAATGAGGCCGCAACATGTGGGAGATTATTGTCAATGCAACTACCCATTTCTGTCTTTAAGCAGTTGGACAGTATAACAAAAAACAAAAAATGTTTGCAGCTTTGAAACTTCAACTGTTTAAGACCTTGGTATAACGATAACCGACCCAAACCTATTCACATATAATTCATACAAGCAAAACTTCATATAACATGTTTTTGCAACAAGAGATGATTTAGCAGTCTGCAAGGAGATGATTTTCACCGAGACCCCAAAAAAAAAAAAAAAAAAAGCCAAGTGATGCTGGAGTGATTCGCAGCGTTAGATCTTGTGTCAACACAGTCTGTGTTTGTTTTTGGTCGTTTTGTGATGTGAGCATCTCCCCTCTCTGCATCCGTTTTTTCACCCAACTCACACACACAGACACAAACTTATCTGTGAGTTTCCTAACCAGGCATTCGTTGACAACAGGCAGTGTTATGAATTATAGGCGGATCCTCTGATTCAGCCAATTTACCTCATAAGCAAAGAATGTGAAACTATGGCGTTCCACCTATGATTACATTATGACAATCCTGAAAGAAAAGGCTATGCAGTATTCCCTGCATAAAATGCAAAACAGACATTTGTTGAATGCCATGCAATGTGTGAAAGCTCATAAAAATCACATGGTTGACAAATTTATGGTGCTTCTGCCAATAATGCAACTTATTTTCAATGCACCAACACTCAGGCCACGTAATAGTTAAAAACTGGTTTGTTCACCTTTAACAACAAAGACTTGTCAACAAAACAAGTAAAGAAAACTGCCTGCAGCACAGAATGTACAGTTTCTACACTTATGACTTCTGCTCTTGTGCTGTCTGCTTCTTATGCGACTGGATTTTTTTCTTTGCAGTTCTCGTTTGAAACCTTCCAAGGACTTGCTGTCCCAACTCCGAAAGTCCCTGAACTTCCCCCTGCCAATGGCCCAATAGTCAATGGGGCAGGTGAGCATCTAAATTATACCTTCTACTTACTTAAGGTTTAGTCATTGTTTTGCTGGGTTAATTTGTGGTTCCTCTATCTATACTCAAGTGATGGATCACAGGGATAAGAATAAAGGAAACATCCATGTCATGTAAATGTTTGTCCAGGCAGTTGCTCCATACCTCTCTTGAAAAAGTCCAAATAGTCATAAAAGATAGAGAGCAAATTTACACAACGGGAGTGTTTTCTACCGTTCAGATTACTTTCCGGTTTAGATATGTTAATTAAAATGTACATTTTCAGCTTGCCAATGTGAAATGTGTCCCAGATTTCCATATTTTTGCAGATATCCCATTTTTTTCTTTTTAAACCTTACAAAGTTGTGCAAAATCACAAAAATAAATGTTTTATTGATAGACCGACATGAAGTAATTTGTTTTACCAATAAATATCTGTCTCCAGCTCTCATTACTTCATAGAAAATATTTTGTTGCAATTGCAGCTTCAGGTCTTTTGAGGTACGCCTGCCGTCTTTCTCATCTAAAGACTAAAATCATTGCCAATTCTTTTGAAAAATAGTCTCACACATGAACTTGCCTAGTTCTAAACCGTTTATTACAGTTTTGGCTGAATATTTATATACTGCTGGATAGCCAACATTCACTGTAGTCTCAACCTTGCTTCTACAAGGTCTTCTTTCAGTATTGCCTTGTACTTACCTCTATGCATTTCCCATCCCAGAAAGAGCATTAATCAGGTGACTTACCATGTCTTGGCAGGTTTGAAGTTGTATTATGCAGTTCCCATTTTTAGTGGATTGACTGAACAGTGTTTGATTGCATGTTCAAAGTTTAAGATATTGTTTCATATGTAGCCTCATTTTAAGCTTCATCTTCAAGGTGCTGATTGTTAATTCATGTGTCCTAGCAAGCCTCTGAGACCTTCACAGAACAGCTATATTTATACTGAGATTAAATTAGACTTTTTGTTGATTGAGATGATTTCTGAAGGCAACTGATTTCATAGTATTTTACTTATGGAAATCAGAGTTAAGAATGCTAAATAAGATAAAAGTACATGTAAATCCATATTCTCATCAACAGGTGTCCATCCCACAGGGCTCAGTACTAGGCCCAGTTCTCCTCATGATGTAAAACTTACTTAAGAATGTTCGCCTAACATGTAACTTGTTCCTCCTTGTTCCTCCCTCTCTGTTGGACTTGCTTCATTTCAACACAGCTGTGAGCTCAATTAGACGAGGAGCAGATAGAGGAGACTGTATTTGGTCAGACAGTTTTTCCATGTTTTAAGGCTTCACATAAGTAAAATTTTACACCACCATCTTTAACCACATACCTTCAAACACAATGGAAAGAAATTCCTTTGAAAAATCAAAGCATGCTAAATATTGTCCTTCCAGAGTTAATCGCTCTATGTTCTTTGCTCTTCTTATTTCTTGTCTTTTACAGGTGCTGGAGATCATTCATCCAATGGATCTGTTGTATCCGTGCCAGGCCACATCGAAGAGAAGATCTTTGTTCCTCCTCCTCCTACTTCAGCGGCCCCTCCACCTCCTCTTGTGAATTTCATCCCTCCTCCACCAGACTTCATGGGTGACCTAAACAGCTTAGATCCTGTGGCCCTCCAGCCTCCATCCATGCCTGCTCCAAAACCACCATCTATGGTGGAGGAGGATTTGTCCCTTTTGAAACCACCACCAATGGCGCCTCCAAAACCTCCGTCTACGTGTTCTACTGGATCTGGGTCAGCAGCACCTGTCTCTGTTCCATCGCCAACCGAAGTGCCAGAACGTCCGAAATTTGCCCCTCCACAACCACCTACTGAAAAGCACCAGAAGAGTCTTAAGGTTCCACCTCCAAAACCTATCAGATCGTCTTCGGTGTCCACTGCTGAGCCCCCGGCACAGCCTCCCCAAATGCCCACCTCCACATTGTCCACCTTCAATCCCCAGAACAAAGCAAAAGTGTATGATCCTCCAAAGCACACAGCTCTTTGGAATGGGAAGGATAATCAGACGGCAACACAGCAGCAGATGTTAGCCTTGCAAGAATCAGGGTCAGCTAACTCTGCTCCTGCTGTGACGGTGGATGGAAAAGCCCCTCAAGCTGCTCAGTTACCTAAACCAGAGCCCAAACCTGTACAACAACCCAAGGGGGCTTTAGAAATTAAACAACCTGAATCACCTGACGTTCCCAAAGAACCTAAAATAGAGGCAAAGACAGAGATTAAAACAAAGACTCCAACAGAGGTTAAAGCAGACACTGTTCCAGCTCAGTCAGAAATAACTAAACCCCTCCAGTCTCCACCATTGCATAGAACGACTAATGTCCAGACCAATTCAGAATCCAAAAGCACACTGGAAGTATCTCCAGGTCAAAGCCGCAGTTTCAGCCCTCTATTGGATCGTAAACTGGACAGCCTGAAGGCTAACGAACCCAAACACTCTTCAACCTCCCCGTTCGCTCTCCTGAAGGCAGCTAAAGAAAGAGAGAAAAATAAAAACACTCGATCTTTGTCCCGAGAAAGCAGCACCAGTAGAAATGAATCAACAAGTCCTAATTCCTTCACTGTCATACCAAGTTCAACGTCTTCAGTTCTACCAAGTCAAAATAGACTACAGGAGAATACAACTGTTAGGCCTGCAGAAACTAAAACAACGATTCAGGCTCCAGAAACACCCATGGGTTCGACTGCACTGGGCAAAGGTCAGAAACTATCAACTGATCCAGTTTTGAGTAAATTCACAGCACTTTCATCTCCAGCTGTAAGCAACCTGACTGAGCAGAAGCAAAGAGCAGAAGAAAAGCAATTAAAATCTCATGATGTACAGAATAATACTCCTAAACAGGACATGAATTTGCCATTCCTGCCCCCACCACCAGAATTTGGTGACTTTGATCAAATACCAGAGCAACCCCCCTCCTTTCGTCCGCCCAATGCCCCCACAAAAATAGCACCAACACCACTTAAAGCTTCAGCTCAAGCCCCACCTCCCACCCCAGCTCAAACTACAGCTCAAGTGACAGCTCAGAACCCAGTTCAAGCTCCTGCCCCAACTCAAGCTCCAGCTCCAACACCAGCTAAAGCCCCAGCCAAAGCTCAAGCTCCAGCTCCTTTACCGCCAAAGCTCCCACCTTCTGACATACAAGTCAAACCAAAGCCACTAGTCCAGACTAACTCCAATCCAGCCTCTACTCAAGTACCATCCAATCTTTCACAAAACCAGGCCACCCTCCTAAGTATTTTACAGAAAAAGATGTTGGTAATGGACCAAAAAATGGCCCCAGTTAATGACCCGGAGCACAATTCTGATGACTGGAGTACTGGCTTTTCTGACGAAGACAACAAGGTGCCAGCAGTGCCACAACCTAAACAGGGGACCAAAAATCCACCTACCCCTACCAACAAAACAGCATCTTTGAACATGAAAGAGTTGGAGACCAAAGTTATCAACAAATACCAGAGTACACAAGTGAAGAGTCCCACCAAGTGAGTGCATCAGGGCTACATAGAGGGAGATCATATCTTTGTGAGCAAATCCAGCCTTTAAATTACTGCAATCACTCATCATGTTTTTTTCTCCACAGAAATGGGATACGTTCAAGACACCAGTATGGGACGACTTTCACCATCAGGCCTGGAACTAAACAGCCCATAACTCTTGCTAGTAAAGGGGATTCCTAAAGGTCTTTGAATGTAGAACAAACCTGCTGTATATAAAATAGCATATGCCAAGGCCCTAACATGGATATTTTGTGAGATTTCTTCCTGTATCTGCAACACCTGAAATTGCACAAACTGAGTTTTGGTGAAAATAAAAAAACATAAACTAAAAAAAAAAAAAACTGACACCAAAGGACCCTTTGAACATGCCCACCCTGACTTTTTATGTCAGAAATTTCACCAACAATTGAGCAGTTTTTCTGGGTTTTTGTACATCTGACTAAATGTTTTCATTAAACATGAAATATTGCTGGAAGTAGTTACAATTACCCTAGCACTGCTTCAGCCATGCTCAAGATTATCTTTTACATTTTGATGTTGTCCATCACCATCTATGGGTGCAGCATAGGTATTACACCTCTTTTGATTGGAATGAGGCGTTGGTTCAGATTTTTTTTTTTTGAAACAGAGAAAGAAAATCTTAGTTTAAAAAATATCCAGTATTGTGTATCTAGGGCCTAAATAATATGTGATTTTACTTTAGCAGTAATTTGTGCAATTTTTCAGTTAGCTATGAAGTTACAAGTGCTTTCTTTATTAATTAGGAAGTTTATGCTGTTAAGTGTCAAGATGATTGTTCCGTTTTTAAAAGGCAATGTGTTTTCTTTCTAAAAGTCTCACAGTAATATGGATATTTTAAATGTAATGCGTTTTGTGTGTTTAATCCTATCTATGTTTTATTTAGAGATGCACAAATCAATCCGCCAATTTTCCTTGATTGGCTGATTGCTAATAAAAAAACATTTTCCTGTCCCTCTTAACTAAAAGACCAAAAACATTGGCTATGATGCACTTTTCAGACTTAATACAGAGCAGATAAAGTTTGAGAAAATATGATGTGGTGCATAAATGGGTATAATATTGTAAATTTGGCTGATAATATTGCAAGATCAAAGAACCTGCAGTATGTTCTTTTGTCTTGTATGTGTTATGATAAATCAGTCCAATTTACACCCGACAAGTCAAAAAATTGGTTTCTGGCAGGAAAAGCCATGAATTGTGCATCTTTTTTTATGAAAATTTATATGGGTTATTGTCTTTATTTATGTAAATTATATGGCTGATAAAAAAATTCTGTTGTTTTCTCAAATATTGGATGTAAAATATAATGTATAAAATAAGTGTATAAGCTGGAATTACACACTGTAACCATTCTGTCCATCCTCTGTTACATGTACATAAGTCCACCAGAACAAAGCAGACTGTCAACTTAAGTAAACAGTTGCATGTAGTTTTTATATTTATTGATTTTAGAAATATTGTGCAAACTATAGTTATCCTATGATTAATTACTGATATGGTTACATTTACATTACTACCACTGTTCATAATAAGCTTAAAATAGATGTTTTTGTGTAAATTATAAACATTTATGAACATTTCTTTGTTTTTATTGTTTTTGTTCTATTTGGAAATATTTAACAATATAATCTATTGAATTGATATATACCGGTAAATATTTTACAATATATTTATATATCAATTCATTGAGGATAAACAGCTCCCACTATGTCTTTCATTGCTTAAACTACAGATACAAACCTGAAAAGTTGTCATAAGCAAAGAGAAGATCAAAATTAAGATGTCAACAATGTAAAAAAAAAAAAACAAGCTATTGTCATTGCATTATAATTATGCAATGACACAAAGACCTTCTTCCTGGCTTTGATTAGTTATTTCTGACAGAGATAAACTTCTGCAGAGGGCTATATGATAACAGGGAGGAAGCAGGGGAGCTCAGGTTTTTCACATATTATCTCTGTTATATTATGCTGTCACAAGATAATGAAAGTTTTAAAAAATATTTTAAGAAATATGTAAAAAAAAAAAAAAAAGAAGCATTTTTATAAAAGTTACATACCTTCAGTCTGAACATTTCAACAAATAACAAAAAAAATTGTCATAACAGCTTCAGCTTTCCTTTAATGTAAAAGTCTATGGTGCAAATATGGAGATGCTACACAACATGAACCAGTACGACCAGACAGAGAAGAAGATCCTTACACAAAATAATGTGCACATATCTGTGAGTTGGGACGTTTCAATTCACTTCTCCTAAATAAGATGTTATATTCAACTATCAATCAGTGTCCGGCTCCAGTCCTCAAGATCTGGTGTCCTGCCAGGATGTCAACGCTCTACAGAGGCCTGTAGACGAGCCGTCTTTTGATTCAGTTGTGTTGAACCAGGAAAATAACAAAGACATGCAGGACACCAGCCCCCCAAGGACTGACGTTGGACACCACTGATCTGGACACACTGTGATATGCCACATGTGACCATGTAGGTCTAAGATGAGGACTCAGTGTTTGGAGTGATGGTGTGGTGAAGCACGAGGTGATCCCAGCCTACAGTCGTGAGCCTGTTGGAATCACCATGAAGCCAACACACACCTTGAGCAAAGTCCTGGTGTCGCCGATCTCTGAATCTGTAGAAAAAAAACGCAGTTTGTTTATTGTCTGATGCAGAACACAAGAGTTACTGAGTGAACTGAAAAGACTCACATTTCTTGCAGTTCAGAGTTCATAACAGCAAGGGAGCAGTCGTCACTAACAGAGGCTAGCAAAGGGACACTAGGGTGGATAAAAAAAAACAAAAAACCCTGTTGATTTATAAGGAGAAGAAGGGAAAGGAAACACCAAAAAGTACATTTTGGCGCAATAAATCTTTACCTATTTGTGGAGAAGGCCAGGCTGTTAACTCTGCGGCTGTGTATTTTTTTCACCCGTGCCGGTTCTGATCCCAGGAAATCTTTGACAGACACATTGCCCAGTTCATCGCCTGAATGAAAACGAGAATGATAATGTGGAGAAGCAAGGAAAAAAACAACAACAAAAAAAAAAAACAGGGTAGGAAGGAGAATTGAGCTTCTGTCAGTCATCAATCTGCTGATGGACCTTACCAAAAGCAATAGTGCTTCTCTGGTGGGGGTGCCAAACAGCAGTAGTGGGAGAGCAACTGGGAAACTCGACATCTGCAACAAACCACAGAAGTAAAGAATATCACCTTTCACTGTAAAGCTGAGGCAACAAGAAGGTAGACCAGTTTAAGACATCATGCTACTGTAGCCTGCTTACCTATTCTTGAGGCTGGTTTATCTGGCTTCCTCCTGTCCCACATCAACACACGGCCATCCTGAGAGAAAGGAAACAACACTGAACACTCCTCAACTTGAAGGTTTTAGTTTTACAGTAGTTCATGTTGAATGAGTAAAACTGCTGGTACTAATTAAAATAATTTGTTCCATCTAAGTTTCCCTACATGTCTTCTGCATTTGAGGAGCCTCTTCTTTATCTAAAGAGACACCCTACTAAACACATTTTGAACGAAGAGCTAACTTTTGATGAAAACCAAATTTTGTCAAACATGAAAAGTCCTTTAACTTAACCGTTAAGTTTTACTACCGACTAAACTAGAATTGGCTTATTTATCACTGATCTGATCCAGGAATGGCAAGTCAGATATTGAGATTTTATTTTTATTTTTTTTAAATGAATCAATACTTGGCCAGTAAACCAACAACTAGCAGCATGTAGGTCGATGCAGTTCAAACTAAAACTATCTATTAACCTGCAGGACATTTTGTTCCTCCTTTGTGTGTCAGAATCTGCAGGTTGGGTTAAATAACTATCATTTCTCCTCGACACATCACTACAAATGAAACCACAACATTGAAAGGAATCCTACTTGGCCACAGGAGACAAAGAGAGACTCATCTGTAGGGCTGCAGGCAACACAATTAACAGGCTGTGTGTGAACTGCAAGGAGAAAAATAAAGGTTTAGACATTTGTTGTATTCAAACTACATTCCAGATTAATTCACTTTTAAACAGTTGATGAAATTTACTACAATCATGTCAACTTGTTGTCTGAATAAAAAACAACTTGATTTCATTGAGGGTTTTTTTCTTTTTTTTTTTTTTTGATAAAGTGGATTTTTAGATGTTCTCTTACCATTGTAGGTGGTGACAACTGTTTCCTGACTGAAGTCCCAGACTTTAATTCTGTTTAAAAGATATAGGAATAAAATAGATGTACAGAAAACACAAAAAAGAGGAAAGGAAAAACGTTAAGTTGATAAAAACGCAAATTAGAGTTTTGTTTTCTGATAATTATTCTTTTTTTTTTTTTAAAGTCAGTCAAATTTTAAATAAAAAACAATTAAATTTGTTGGGAAAGTAGTGTATGACTAAAGTGGAGCCAAAATGATAACTTGTTTTTCAAATAAGAAAAATTCAAATCTCAGAAGAACAGATTGCTTCTCCCTTTTATCTCACGTCACTAAATAAAATGTAATACGATAAAATTCCCCTTCAAAGTCACATAGCGTGTAATTTAATCTCAGTCTAAATTCAGCTGTTGTGTGAAGGCGTCAGAGGTTTGTTAGGGAACTTTAGTGAACAAAAAGAATCATGAAGACCAAAGAACATCAGAAAGATCAGGAGTAAAGTAGACGGGGGAATTTAGAGAGTGGTTAATTTATTGAATCACCTCAAACACTGAACATCTTAGGGAGTACTGTTCATACCATTAGCTGAAAAAATGGGAAGAGTAAAGAACAAGTGCAAACCTAACATACAGATGGCCTGCCACTTAAAATAGCAGGCTAGACAGCATTAATCACAGAGACTAAATAAGTCTATGGTAAGAATGGCACTGCAGAAATTCACAGAAAAAAAAAAATCAGCTGACAGAATAACTGAAGTTGTGTACTTCAAAAATCTCATATACTACAATTTTCATATCCTACGATATGAAAATGGAAGTTCAGAAACACTCATCATATATGACTGAGGTATTTTGGAAACAGGAACAGGCAAAAATATAATTTCTCTAGACGTACAAAACTAGTTGAGACATACCCCAAAACCTTCCAGCTGTTATGGCAGACAATAGTGGGTCTACAATGTATTGATGAAGCTGAATACTAATAAGTCAAACATCAAATGCTTGATTTGTAATTTATAAAAAAACAAAACGTCTAGAGATTACTTCTACTTCAGAATTTTGCTGCACTTGGTATTGGTCTATCACGTAAAATCTGTTCAAGTTTTTACATGTCAAAGCTCATAAACATCTTTATATATATATATATATATATATATATATGACATATGCTTCCCTCTAAATGCATCGCTCTATGTGTGATCTACTCTCTGACCTGCAGTCCATGCTGCCAGTGACAGCACTGTTCCCTCCAGTAATGGGGCTCACAGTGGTGACAATGTGGTCATGCTCATATTTGGTGAAGCGATTCATCAACAGGCGCTCATCCTCTGCCAGTTCCCAGAGCTCCAGGGCACCTGCACAGAACGAATAACCAAAACAAATCCGTTTTCATCCCAGTCTGAAGTCACTGTGGTTCAGCCATGTTTTGTGAAGTTAGGCCTTACCCGAATCTGAGGCTACAGCCACTCCCTTTTCAGCCACCCACTGGACATCTGTGACCCCAGCCTCAGTCTGCACACCAGCTTTGCAGAGCCCCTCGCTGGGGGCTTGTTCCGGTTCGCTGTAGATCCAAACCGATCCTTGCCAGTTTCTGCCAGAGAGGCTGGAGGCTCCCAGCAGCAGCGTGCCATCTGTAGAGAAAAGCAAACAACAAATATATTGAAAAAGATCTTTCCGTTCCACTTTATGGGAACACACATATTCTTGAAAACTGTTGGCATATTGTAGTTAATCATAATTAATCATATGGAAGTAGGAAAACTGCCGAACTGTAAACATGACGACCCAGCAAAACCACGTGTTTTTCCTCCAGTGATCCCGGCTAGCTGCTCCTCACCTGCTCGGTACTGAGCCGCGCACAGGTGCTTCTCCATACAGGCAGGAGCGTTGGGAGGTATCTTCCACGGGTTTTCCTTAATCATGTTGGTGTCCACTGTACTTTTCATCCAAACTGCAGCCCTGGAGTCTTCACTCTCTACAACTGAGATGCTTTTACTTCAAAGCAGCTTCTGCAGCAGCTAGCTAGCGCCGATATAAAGACACCGCTCCTTCTGTCTCTGGTCTGCTTAAGGCGCCTATATAAATCAGTTTGTTCTAAAGCGATAATAATGGCCCTGCTTTATAAAATATGGAGCTTAAAATTATCGGTTTCAAAATGAATGAAAAACTGCACAAACATAAAACCAGAGAACACGAACTTCCTGCTTCCTCTACGTTTCTTCTTGTTGGATTTTTGGAACTATTTACGAGGTACTGCCATCTCCTGGTCAAATGAAATGAAATGAAATGAAATGGATGCATCTGGGAACTTCTCTTAATTTAACTTGATTATTTAAAATAAAGCAAAGCAGAATAAAATAAAAATCAATAGGGGAGATAAATAATTTATCTTTCTGGAAATCCACTCTTGATTTTATGCACCCAATTAAGCATTTTTTTTTTGTCTTAGAATTATTTCAGATTTATGAAACGACTTTTTTTTTTCCCTCAAAAACTTTGACTGCCTTAGAGTCTAAATTTAGCACATTAAAGACGTGAAGCAAAAGCTTTTCGGTAAAACATTAGAAACTTTTTTCTGACAGTACCTTTGTACATGACATTTTTAACCTTCAAGGAATGTTGCCTAAGGATACACTTGCATTTTTTACATTTTAAAGGTCAATATACTTTCAAAGGACAAACTTAGAACTATATTTTTACCCCCAAAAAATATCTGCAAAGTTATTCAAAAGGACAAATGTTGGGTGTTTTTAGTCCTGGCTTTCTGACATATTTTCATTTTGTGGGGCTTTAAAATAAAATAAAAATTTTCTTGCATAACAAAAAAACCTCTCTGTGCATTCCTCACTGCTAAAAGAATTTATATCCTGTACCTATCTCACAGATGGTGATATGATACAATTTAAAAGCTTTGTATTTTTCTGTGGTTCATACATGCTTTAATAGGAATAATAAATAAATGCTGTTTAATTCATATTGATGACCCTGAAGCAATTAAAACAAAGATTTATTTAATATTTAATGCTTATATTATGTACTGTACTTGCAGAACTTTAATATATAAGGAGGAGGTTTTTATGCTAGTCATGGTAACATTCAGAAAGAGGATAAACACTTTAAGAAACTATTATCCAAACAATAAAGGAACCGATAAATACAACTAATGTGTGTAGCTTTGACACGCCAGCTATTATGTATAATTACTCAAAAGTGAGACAAGGAAAATTCAATTATAAATTCTTACTAGAAATTATCTTATCTAATAAAATAATATTTATGAGATACATTTCACTCTCCTCCGTCTTATACATACTCCAATCTTTTAAAAACTCCACTCCACTGCACTTGATAATGTTACACAGGTTTAATCCTTGTTGCCAATCAGTGTTCAAGTACTGCTGAGACGTAGCCCAAAAGGAAGGATGGAGGTGTTGGAGTTTCTAAACAGGAAGCAATATTAGACGACTAAAAACGGAGAAAAAGTAGTAAGAGAAATGTACTGCTCAGACAGGAGAAGAATTTTTTAACAAGACAACTTTGAATAACCACACAAATAAAGATGGAATAGAAGACAGGTATTATTGAAAGAATGTCCAAAAGGTCACTAAGCTTTTGCTGCAAGTTATTAATGAGACAAACAACAAATACGCAGATAGATACAATCTATGTAAACCAAATAGATTTTAATGGCGAGGTTAACGTGATCGAGAAACTTGAACTAACCGGAAGTCAGTTGAATATAGTGTTATCAGTAACATGGCAACTTATTTCATAATTTTTTATTTCCGACTTACCACAGATATGTTTTGTAATATATATGTAATTAAATCGTGTAGACGTTTTTCAAGTATAAGACAATAAATATTAGGATAAACCCTCTTAATGTATTTGGATCGTTTTATTTTGAAAGTAAGTCAACGGAAGCGAGAATAGAGTAGCCGTTAGCTTCACATGTCTCACTGCCCGTCTAAAATCGATAGGTGATTGGCTTTCGAGCAGCTTAGGATTCTGTGGGTCTTGTTACCGTACCCACCTAAGGTAAGGACGCAGGCATGTCAGGGGGTTACGCGGAATGATTTTCCGCTATGTGTCGTCGATACCATCTAATGGCAGCTCTTTTTCTTTTCTTTTTTTTTTTTTTAACTATTTAAACCGTTACTCGTTCCAACTGCAGCCTTTGTCGAAAGTGTTTGATATTTCAGGCCAGCCGTTGATTGTAGCTAACGTTAGCTGTCTGGAGGTCTGTACCTGTCCATGCTGAGTGACACTTGGCGGACAGCTGCTGCTGCTGCTGCTGCTCAGTGGGTTAGCTGTCTGCTGATGTGGGCACTCTGGACCACAGCCAGCTGCTACGTGACATTATAGGATGGAGGGGGGGGGGGATCTGTTACCTGGAGACAGACCTCAGACATCACTGCTGTAGTCGGTCATTTAAGGTGAATTTAAACTGAATTTTAAATGGTGATAGTCTTACTTTTCTTTTGAAATTAAGGACAGAAGAGTTCATTAAAAATTACAGTAATTTGTCTAATTGACATCGCATAACGTATTTCAACAAGCGTAGATATTTCAAGCTTTTATCGGGTAATGGTAGTTTTTACTAGATATAACTATGCTTTATGGCCCTGTGCATGTAATATAAATAGGCTGCTTGCAGATGCAGACAAATGTGTCAGCGACCCTGGGAAAGAACTAAGTGAGAAAAAAAAAAAAAAAGCAGGGCAGCACGATCTGACAGAGACAATTTTTGAAAAAGCCAAACTTTTTGAATATGGTATATTTATTGATATTCAGTAAAAAGTGTTTTTAACAAAATTTCCATTGGCACAATTGTTGGTACCCCTTTGTCTTGACTTGTCCTTGCCAGTAGCACATACAGGTACACATAAAAAATTAAGAGAACTGTGAAAAAGCTCAATATTTTTTGTCAACCATTTCAGATAGATACATTTATATCTTATGTACATTTATTAAAATATAGTGATTTATTTCATGACTTACAGGTAACGAAAAGCCAAAATTCAGTGTCTCAAAAAATGAGAATATTATGAAAAAGAAAAGAAGTTGCGTCTGCTGAGCAAGAAGGTCTTGGGTTCCAATCCCAGTCCGGGGTCTTTCTGCATGGAATTTGCATGTTTTCCCTGTGCATGCATGGGTTTTCCTGGGGTACTCTGGCTTCTTGACACAGTCCAAAAACATGACTTCATTGGTCTTTCTAAATTATCTTTAGGTGTGAATGTGTATGTGCATGGTAGTTTGTCCTGTCTCTGTGTTGCCCTGTGATAGGATTGTCAACCTGTGCATCCCACCTCTCGCCTGATGACAGACACCAGCTCCCCTCACAACCCTGCAAGGATGGATAGACGAAAAAGTTAAATATTGGACGCATGGTGTCACATCCTAATTAGCTAATTAACTCAAAACTCCAGCAAAGATTTCCTGATCATTGTCAGATGTTCAGAAAACATCCTCCTCAAGGAGGATGAGCCATAGAGAAGGTAGTTGCTAAAAAAGCTGGCTGTAGTGTTGTATCAAAGCATAGTCATAGAAAGTTTAGTGGAAAGAAATAGTGTGGTAGAAAAATGTGTAACAAGGACAACTGCAGCCTTGAGAAGATTGTCAAGCAAAAGCCATGTAAGAATTTGCGGGAGCTTCACAAGGAGTGGACTAAAGCGGGAGTCAACGTATTAAGAGCTACAACACACAGACAAATCCTAACCGTGGGCTACAAATTTTTGCCTTCCTCATCTCAAGCCACTCCTGATGATGTCAAAAGTCTCATGTGAACTAAGAAGAAAAATAGCTTTGGACCCCATTTGTTCAGTGGTCCAAAGTTCTCTTTTCAGGTGACAATAAATCTTTACTTTAATTTGAAATCAAGATCCCATTGTCTGGAGGAAGGATGGAGAGGTACAAAATCCTCATTGGTTGAAGTGTAGTCAATCAGTCATGATTTGAGATGCGGTGTCATCTGCTGGTGTTAGTCCACTGTGTTTGCTGAGATCCACAGTCAATGCAGCCATCGAAGAGAAAATGTCAGAGCACTTCATGCTTCCTTCTGCTGAGAAGCTGAATGGAGATGTTGATTTTATTTACAAGAAGCACTTGGCAACTGCACTGACAAAGGAACTAAAAGCTGAGTCCATGACCATGGTGTTCTTGTGTTTGATTGGCCAGGAAACCAGCTAATCAAAGCCCCACAGAGAATCCATGAGTAGTATTGTCAAGAAGAAGATGAGAGACCCCAAAACAAGTGATGTAGATGACCTAAAGGCAGCCATCAAAGCAATGTGAACTTCTATCAGCAGAACCACAGACTGATCACCTCCATGCTGCATTGATGCAGTAATTAGTGCAAAAACAGGCCCAACCAAATACTGACTGCATAGAATTGCACATACTTTTCAGAAGCCTGACATTTCTGTTGAAAGTATCGCTCTTGTTTTACTGATCTTCTGTAGTACCCTAATTTTCAGAGATTGAATTTTGGGTTTCTATTGTTAGTAAGCCATAATCATCAAATTAATAATGATATTTATTAATAATCAAGAAATAGTCTTTCACTTTGTGTTTAATGAATCAATAAAACAAAAGTTTAACTTTATTCTTTTTTTTTAAAAAGAGTAACAAAAATATTTAACTTTTTCACAATATTCAAACCTACTGAGTTGGTTTGAATATTGTCAAACTTTTCTTAAGGTTTGAACTAAAGGAGCATAATATATTGAATTACAATCCTCAACGCAGTTTCAGAGTGTGTGCTGTTTTTAGTCAGATACTGCATTTCAAATGCATCAATGCCTACAATAAGTTTGACTGACAGTGCAGACCTTCAAAGCCTTTGTTGTCCTCAATTGATATTTTAACGGCCAAAATACTAAATTACTAAATAACCATTGTGTTCCCCTCTGGATTCTTGTGACAAAAACGTTGGATGAGCTCACTCCTTTTCTTTTTAACTTCAGTATTGTGTCCAAAATCATCAACTGATGTAGATTTGATTTGGGCTGATTTGTTTCAGTGAAATTTATTTTCATGATTGTTTGTAATTTGATCTCAGGTTTTAAGGTTTTGAGATCTGCAGAAAACTGTCACAGTCAGCTCTGAATTTCTCATTCTTGTCCACAGCTGAGTTATGGTTAACATTGCTTTTTATTGTGACTGCAATAACTATTTTTTTCAACTTCCACACACTTCCCATAAAAAGAAACCAGATGTTGAGTTTTTTTTTTTTTTTTCCTTGCAGTCAAAAAATATACAAATGAATGTGGGAGCTCTTTTGCATGTGTGCTTCATCTTTCCTCTGGCCGTGCTTGTCAGCTTGCATCCATTGCATTTCCATAAAAAATGGTTTGAAGTTTCATTTCTAATAAAACATTTTTACCACCAAAAGATCTTCTGCTTTCCTTTTTTAAGGGTCATTGTTACTGACTATTTGTTGCAGGTTACTCTGTTGCTTTCCTGCACATTCAACTTGAAAATATTCATCTCATGGCATATGTTGCATTTGATAAAAAAAAAAAAACAGTCTATTAGGTAAGGGAATAATTCTTCTGATTAATATGAAAAGTGTAACAAAGACTTTCCTGTATTTTATTATTATTATTATTTATTTTAAAAGAGGCTTGATGATTATTTTACCCATTTTTTTCTTGCAGTCTTTCAAATTCTTTCTTTGGAGCCTTGTATGTTTGAGACTGGCAGTTTCTTAGGATCTAATTTAAACTGATTCTTTGTTCAACAGTTTCCGTATTTAGAAAGGACATTAAACTGTTATTACACATTGGACTGAAAATGAGTGGAAAAAGAAGCCAAAGTAAAAAAACAACAACTTTGAAAGGCCTTCAAAAAAGCCCCAAAAATGTTGTTTGAAACTTATTTAAATGACTATTGGCTTCTTGGATGTGCATTTTTAAGAAAATGTCTGTCTATTATTCTGTGATTCTATGGAGACCCCAGTGAATGATGGTGCTACTGTGGTGTGAAAAAGTATGTACCCTCTTATAGATTTTTTCTGTTTATGCCTTTTTATCAAACCAAAATGTCTGAGATTTCCAAACTTAAAGATCAGACAAAGGTCAAACGAGTAAATACAACCTACCTTACATTGTTCTAATAATGGATTAAGAAAAAAGCCACTTGACCCCATGTGACAAAGTAATTGTCCTTTAAGCCTAAAAACTTTAACAATAGTTTCTATCAAGCCTTATCTGACAACTAACAATCTATCTTTTCCATTTCAGTGGAGGAATTATGGTCCACTCTCCTTTTTTTGTTTTAATTTAGCCTCTTTGGATGGTAGTGTGGATGGTCACAGCATCTCAAATAGATTGAAGTTCAAGCTATGTGATGCCAAAGGCTGCATTTCTTTTTTTTCCCAGCCAATCAGAGGTGGCTTTTCTGGTGTGTTTTGGATTATAATCCAGCTGTGTAACCCAAGTCCACAGTAAGCTTAAAAACACAAAATAGAGAGAGCAGAACTTATAGTTTCATCAGTAATTTGAAGGCATCTTAGCTGTAATCATTTATAATTGTGAACACTGACTAACTGGCAAGCGAGGCCTGTAGTGCTTTATACAGTTACAGTACACTGTATACTGTATATACTGTTCTGGATTCATTTGTGCACAAGGATGAGTGATTAGCGTGCTCATGAAATAATTAGTTTGTACATCGTACAATGGCTTTGTATCAAAAACCAAAACAGAAGAAATCTATGAGGGGGTCAAGAACTTCTTCTAAGCACTTGCTTGCAGTTATTACAATTTACTGGCAAGTCCATCCATCCATCCATTAACATACATGGTTATCCCTGGTGGGATCGCAAGGGGTGCTGGTGCCTATCTCCAGCGGTCAACGGGCGAGAAGAGAGGTACATCCTGGACAGGTCGCCAGTCCATCGCAGGGCATGCTGGCAAATCCATAAAAAAAAAAAAAAAAAAAATTACTTTCAGCTTGTGCACTGTTTACACTCAGTGACATTAATATGAGTTGAGCTTGTTTCATTTGTCAGAATACTCATTTTAGAGAGGATTTTGTGCCTATTTGTTACTTGACTGACCCTTGTGTTCTCAGGGGTTCGTCATGGCCTTGAAAAGGAGACGGGCGACGTCCCCTTCTAGCAGTGTGAGTGGAGGAGATTTTGACCATAGCCAGACTTCGTTAGTGTCTTCAATTGGGAGAAAGAGGAGAAGGACCTCAAACATTCCGACTGTGGATCCTGTAATTTTACACATTTCAGTTGCTGTTTTTCTTTGAACCTTGAAAATTGTTGTACAACACAGTTTTAAGGAAGCAGGGTTATTATACTGAAGGGTGCTGATAATTTTCAGTGTTTTAAATGTTGCCTTTTCAGATTGCTGTATGCCATGAGTTGTACAACACAATCAGAGATTACAAAGATGACCACGGCCGGATGCTGTGTGAGCTGTTCATCAGAGCACCCAAACGAAGGTGAGGACAAAGTTACCTATTAAAACTTTTACAATGTTATTTAGGTAAGAACACTGGACCGAGCAAATGTCACCTTTTTGACTCAGGAATCAGCCAGACTATTACCATGTGGTGTCTCAGCCCATTGACATGATGAAGATCCAGCAGAAATTAAAGATGGAGGAGTATGATGATGTCGATCAGCTAACCAGTGACTTCCAGCTTCTGTTCAACAATGCAAAGGCTTATTATAAGGTGTAGACTCTCATAAAGTTACTATTACTAATAGTGGGCAGAGCAGTGACACTAAATTCTCTTTTAATGAAACAGTCGGACAGTCCTGAGTACAGAGCAGCCTGCAAGCTGTGGGACCTCTACCTCCGGACGAAGAATGAGTTTATTCAAAGAGGTGAATATGAAGATGACGATGAAGATGGATACAACGCACAAGAAAACCCCGGAGGTTCCACTGAAGATGAGGTGACACTTACGGATCTGATTATTACCATATATCTTTTCAAACAGGTGTATGTGCAGCTCACTAATTATCAAGATGGTCCTATAAGTGAGAAAAAAGCATGAGTGCCTTTTTGGTAAGTCATACCACAGGAGGCAGAAAGCAGCCTGGGAGTGAGACTCAAATACGTTCGCTTTGTTGATCAGAAAGCAAAACTTCATATCACACAGTACTCCAATAAAAAAACCCATTAAACTTGTGTTTTTAAAGTGACAAAATATGGAAATGTCAGTGGTAGTACTGTTTTGTCATCTATATGTTTTCAAACTGTATTTTGTTTTTGATTTCTGGGCTTAATTGTTGTAATCAGAGTGCATCAGCTTGTTTGAAAGAAGTTCTGGAGCAGCTCCTTGACGCTGTTGTGTCCTATACTGAGCCAAGTGGTCGCCTGGTCAGTGAGCTCTTCCAGAAGCTTCCATCCAAAATGGTATAAGAAAAAAACAAATGTTTTTGACAGGAAGGTGACATTAAAATGTCTAAATTTGGTTTGATTTGCTGCTCTCTCTTTTCTATTTAGCAATATCCAGATTACTATGCTGTAATTAAAGAACCAATAGATCTGAAACTCATCGCTCAGAAAATCCAGGTACACTTATAGAGATCTAATAATTTCAGTGTTATATGTTTATTTGATATATGTCTTATATGTCTTACTTTATTTATCAACTAACAACAACATAAACATATCTACTATTTATCTTAGCTGGGCAATTATCGATGTGTCAGCGCAATGGCTAAAGATGTAGACCTACTGGTGAAGAACGCCAAAACCTACAATGAGCCCGGTTCACAGGTTTTTAAGGTAAGTCTTTAACCTGTAACTTGACGTAGCATGCTGCTGCTGGCATTTGAAATAACCAGCTGTAATCTATTGGGATGCAGGATGCTAACACTATTAAAAAGGTTTTTGCACAAAAGAAGTCCGAGATGGAACATGGAGAGCCAATCAAGTCCAGTATTCGCATCAGGTAGTAAAGTATCAACTCCTGAAATCATGTTAGTGTTACTTTCGGTTTAATTTTTTTCTTTCTTTGATAGAAATAAAAGGTCCGTCCAGGGAGACCGGCTCTCAGCTATCACTATGGCTCTTCAGTATGAAAGTGATGAGGAGGGTATACTTTCTGGTATCTATTTGTCTGATCAGATTGACGTGATGCTACTACACACTGGGGTTCAAAATTAAGTAGCGTGATAATCATTGTAGTTGATATATATTTTGTTATCTTCCTACATCTATCAGGGACTGTCCACTATGATGAGGGTGAATCAGAAGCAGAGAGTATGACATCGAACATTGACATGAGCAACCCCATCTTCCAGCTTTATGAAGCTGTTCGGGGAGCCAGGAACAGTCAGGGCCAGCTGATCTCTGAGCCCTTCCTACAGCTGCCCTCTAGGAAAGACTACCCCGATTATTACCAGCAGATCAGTCAGCCGGTCTGCCTGCATCAGATCAAGTATGACAAAACTGATACTGATCTTTTCATGTCTGTGTGTTTGTACATGTCATGGAAATGGGCTTGACACAGCCTGGAAAAGTCTTCGGATCTTAATAAGTATAGATAAAGAAAATAAGACTTGAAAAATATTTATATACCTAGACTTTACCCTTCCCACTGTTCTGTAGTTTGTGCAACCAATATTTTGTCTTCTATTTTTCTTTGTCACCAGATACACTACAGTTCGCAGTATTTCTTTGCCCCATATGTCGGTGTCCGTATTTATTTTGCAGGAACAAGATGAAGAACAATGAATACGAGAGTGTTGAGCATATTGACTCCGATCTGACGCTGATGTTTGAGAATGCCAAACGCTACAACGTTCCCCACTCCTCCATCTACAAACGTGCGCTCAAGCTTCAGCACATCCAGCAGGTCAGTTCAGCTTTGTTACTCACGGTTTTTATTCAGATGTGTTGGCTCAGCAGGAACATCGTCTCAGATTCTTTAGAATAATCTCCATTTTCAAATTTATTAGCTATATTTTTGTTTCAAAAATGTATTGTATGAAATGAATTCAAACAGTGCCTTTGCAAAAGTAGTAATATCCCTTGAACTTGTCCAGAGTTTTCCCAGAAAATGTGCTGAGCCCGGCGGTAGGGACGCTAGGACAGTCAAAGAGCATGAATATTTTTTACAAGTCAGTGTATCTCAATATGTTCCCTCACTAGATGAAGAGAAAGGAACTTTTGCAGAGAACAGATGATGACGGCGACAGCATGCTCTCCTCGGCCACGTCCGACACCAGCAGCACAAAAAGAAAAAGGTTTTTTCCTAAAACATTCAACCCTGCACCTATTTTTTGTGGAACTGACCTTTGTTCCTGACTGTTGCCTTTTTTGGTTTCTAGCCACAAGAAAAACACAAAGAAAAATCGGATGAAAGCTCTCCTAGCCTCTGTTACCGAAGCCAAAGAGGCCGGGACCAGCCGGAGACTCTGTGACCTCTTCATGGTGAAGCCATCTAAGAAGGACTACCCTGATTACTACAAAGTTATCCTGGAACCAATGGACCTCAGGACCATTGACTACAACATCCGCTCAGACAAGTACATGACTGAGGATGCAATGGTGGAGGATATGAAGCTGATGTTCCGCAATGCCAGGCATTATAACGAAGAAGGCTCCCAGGTAACATCTAGTTTGTATCTGTCTTCTATTGTTTCTCTTTCACTAGTTCTAGTTGGTTCTTATTTTTAAAAATGTCAAAATACGAAGTGCTAATTTCCTGTTCTCATAGGCATTATAAAAAAATACCACTACAGTGCAATCCACACCAGACTCCTTTCTTTGTTGTTTGTGTAGGTCTACAATGACGCAGACATTCTTGAGAAGATCATGGAAGACAGACGCAGAGATCTTGGGCCAGCAACTGATGATGATGATATTATGTCTCCAAAGTTAAAAATAAGTATGTCTTTCGGTCTTTTTGTATGAAATGATCCATTGATTTTACATTCATATTCACATCCATCTGCTTTTTTTATTCCAGGAAAGAACAGCCTCTCTCTGAAAAAGTCCAAGTACCTGACACCCTTACAGCAGAAACTAAATGAGCTTTATGAAGCCGTAAAGAACTACACAGATAAGCGAGGCCGTCGCCTGAGCACGATCTTCCTGCGGCTTCCATCTCGTGCTGAGCTGCCCGATTACTACATCGCCATCAAGAAGCCTGTAGACATGGAGAAGATCAAGAGCCACATGGTGGCTAACAAGTACCAGGACGTGGACGCGCTGGTCGAAGACCTGGTGCTCATGTTCAACAATGCATGCACCTACAACGAGCCTGAGTCTTTGATTTACCGCGACGCTCTGCTGCTGCACAAGGTGCTACTGGAGACGAGGCGGGATCTGGAAGGAGGAGAGGACAATCACTTTCCCGACGTGCCCCGACTCATCCAGGAACTCATCCGGAGTCTCTTTGTATCTGTGCTCGGTCACCAAGACGATGAAGGACGTTGTTACAGCGATTCTCTTGCAGAGATTCCTGCTGCAGATCCCACCAACCCAGAGAAGCCAGCGCTCAATTTCGATATTGTCAGGAAAAATGTGGAAAGGGGCCGCTACAAGAGGTTGGATGTATTTCAGGACCACATGTTTGAAGTTCTGGAAAAGGCCAGACGATTAAATAGGTCAGGTATTGTTGCAAGTCCACTAATTTGTGTTTTAAAGGAAACCCAAAGCAAGTTTTATACCATGCGTTCATTACAGGACTGACTCAGAGATCTTTGAGGATGCAGTGGAGCTGCAGCAGTTTTTCATTCGTATCAGAGATGAGCTGTGTAAAAATGGAGAGATCCTAATGTCCCCCGCCCTCAGCTACACGTCGAAGCATTTGCACAGCGATGTGGAAAAGGAAAAGAAGGAAAAGCTTCCCAAAGAGATTGAGGAGGACAAAATTAAGAGAGAAGAGGAGAAAAGGGGTATCCACTGAAACATCATCGGTTCTTCAGTTTCACCATGAAAACTTTCAGGATATTTTGCTGTTTTAATTAAAACTTTTCTTTTTTCACAGAGGCAGAGAAGAGAGAGGGCACTGTTGGAGGCTCGTGGCAGGTTCAGCGTACATACAGTCAGGACTGCAGCTTCAAGGACAGCATGTACCATGTGGGAGACTATGTTTATGTGGAGCCTGCAGAGCCTAACCTCCAGCCACACATCATTTACATTGAACGCCTTTGGGAAGATGATACAGGCAAGTCTTATTGTAGTATAAAACGTAAAAGCTAATCTTAATATCAGGTTTTTTGTTTTCCCCTTGCTTTTTCATTGTATTGGGAAAAGTATTGGCAATGTGGTGTCAAATATTATTTTAAATCGCAATTATCATTGCAATGTCAACCTGTGCAAAATCACAGTTACAAAATACTGCCTGAATGAAATACTGTAAAATTTCACACACTGATTCAAACTCCGCTTGTTCTTAGGATTCCAGTTTGTTAAATTTGAAAAAAATTCTCTCACTACTTAACATTTGTCTCTCAATCTTTAGGGATTCATAAAAAAGTGAAAGCAAATGTAAACGAGAAAAGACTGATAAGCATATCGCATGTTTTGGGGAATTTTCAAAATTTCCCAAAAATACACTTCTAAATTTCAAAAATTCCTATAAACACATTTCTGAACATTGTGGAAAGCCTTCCCAGAAGAGTTGAAGCTGTATTAAATGCAAAATGTGGGAAAGCTCAAAATTTAAATCTATAATTTTGAGTGGACTTTCTTTATCTTAATATCTTTGGCAATATAGAGTTTCATGCACTGTACCTGAAATCCTTGTTTTAACATGTTTAAAGCTGAGCTAGGCCTCTCTTTCCAACCTCTGAAACACACAGGGGAGAAGTGGCTGTACGGCTGCTGGTTCTACAGGCCAAATGAAACATTTCATCTAGCAACAAGAAAATTCTTGGAGAAAGAAGTTTTCAAGAGTGACTATTATAACAAAGCTCCTATCAGCAAAATTCTGGGGAAGTGTGTGGTCATGTTTGTGAAGGTATACGTTTGCTGTGTCAATCTGCATTTAATTAATGTTGTTGAGAATTTATTTGTCTTTTTGAGTTTTCACTGAACATGCTTGTGATTTAAGGAGTACTTCAAGCTTTCCCCTGAAGGATTCAGGCAGGAGGATGTCTACGTCTGCGAGTCTCGCTACTCGGCCAAATCAAAGTCCTTTAAAAAGATCAAGATGTGGGCCATGCCCCTCAGCTCGGTTCGATTTGTTCCCAGAGACGTCCCCCTGCCGGTGGTCCGAGTCGCTTCTATGTTTGTCACCAAACAAGATGACAAGCCACCAGAGATTGTAGAAGAAAGCAAAATGACTGATGGTATTATAGACAAAGTAAGTAGCAGCTTTGTAGTTTAGGTGAAAACGATCAGTTTATTTTTACATCAGAACCATTTAATGTTCACAGGAGAGGGAGGATGTTCCACTGGATGTGACCAACGGAGAACCAGGCTGTCAGTACTATGAGCAACTCTGTTACAACAACCTGTGGCTGAAAGTGGGAGACTGTGTTTACATTGCTTCTCATGGACTGGTACGCCACCGAGTGGGCAGGTAGAGTAAAATAATTTTAAAATAAAGATGACGTTTCTCTGTCAGCAAAGTCAGAATGTGCTTTATAGTTAAAAAGGTTCAGTTGTTGCTAATTGCTGAGAAATACAGTGTCGCAAAAAAGGTTTTGCTCTGTTAAGGGCATGCATCTGTTATTCTTAGCAAATAGAAAATGCTCTTTTCATATGTATAAAGAATAAAAGCTACCAAAAACAACCTGCCCCTTTGTGAAAATATACTCGGTCTCCTTGGTATCAGAAATTGACAGTAATTAACCTGATTATTGTAGAATAAAAAAATCCTTTAAAAGGAAGCCATCTGACAGAAACGTCTCAAAAGGTCTCTCTTTCATTCCCAGAATTGAGAAAATGTGGATGCGAGATGAAGCAGGCTACTTTTTTGGTCCCATCTTCATCCATCCTGAAGAGACAGAGCACGAACCGACTAAGATGTTCTACAAGAAGGAAATGTTCTTGAGCAACTTGGAGGAGGCTTGTCCCATGACCTGCATCATAGGTACCCTCTTAATATGCAAGGAATTCAAATCAACATGTAACGTCCTACGACCAATAAAGCGAAGATGGTTAGAGCCATTTAATAACTTTTGATTACACAGGAAAGTGCGTTGTGGCATCATTCAAAGAATACTTGTCTTGTCGGCCCACTGAAGTGCCTGAAGAAAATGTTCTTCTCTGTGAGAGTCGCTACATCGAGAGTGAAAAGCAAATGAAGAAGTTCAAGGGTCTTAAGCGTTTTTCTCTCTCTGGGAAGGTGGTAGAAGATGAAATCTACTATTTCAGGTAAAGAGATGGTATTAAAACTTGTCACTTCTTTCAGGCAGAAAGGAGTGACAAGATGTTTACTTAATGACAAGTAAGTGTGAAACTCCTGTCCAGAACCGTTAGATTCAACTTTACAGCCAACGTGGCACCAATTTTTCTATATGTATTTGGTGTTATTTGTGTTTGTTCTCTTTTTTTTTTTTTTTACAAAGTCAGAAACTGTAGATGTGAACTATAATTTAAAAAAATTATAAGCTTGAAAAAGGAAAAGTGAGTTATGAAAGGTACGTCAGAGTGTTGAAGTGAGTTTTGTTCGTTTTCCATCTTCAGGAAGCTGATAGTTCCCCAGAAAGAACCATCTCCTCTGCTAGACAGGAAAATTGAGGAACTTGAAGCTAAGTTTGCTGATATGACCGATGAAGAGCTGGAAGATCTTGGGGATGATGATGGGGAGCTGGGGGATCATTCCCTTCCTCAGATGCAATCCTCTATGAATAGTGACATGGACATGATGTCATACACCCCTCCACAGGTCAGGGAGACTGTATTTGATTGAATAGTGTTTGATTACTTGTCCTTCAAACTTGCACATTGTTAGATCTTGTATTTACATGTCTGGTTACAGTCGACTCCTAAATCTATGAAGGGGCTTGCAAAGAAAGAAGCTTCGAAGCGGAAAATCAACATGAGTGGTTACATCCTGTTCAGTAGCGAGATGCGAGCGGTCATCAAAGCTCAGCACCCGGACTTCTCTTTTGGGGATTTGAGTCGTCTTGTTGGCACAGAGTGGAGGAACCTGGACAGTTCCAGGAAAGCAGAGTATGAAGGTAAGAAATCCTACCTTATATTATTAATTTTGGACATCTTGCAGATACATTTATGGGCGTTAAACGGTTTCACATTTTGTCAAATTAGTACTGAAAACTTCAGTGTATTGCTGTGAATACCTTTGCAGGGTGCTGCACTCATATTTGCGTTGACTTTGAACCTTTGACCTCTTTGTTATGCAGAGCGAGCAGCTAAAGTGGCTGAACAACAGGAGCGCGAGAGGGGTCATCATCAGACGTCCCCAAGAGCAGGTACCCCAGTAGGGGCACTGATGGAGGTAGTGCCCGCCCCAACCCCCATGGGGATGCTAAATCCCAGCATGACGCCTGTGTCAGGTAACCCCTCATGGATGCAGATGGATGCCCACTGTACCCTAAAAGACGGGAATGAGAAGCTAAACTGCTAACATCTCCTGCTTGTTTGTGTCTTTACAACCTCATGTCAGTGCGTTGTGATTTAATTTTACATTGGCTTCAGCATTATACCACTTCATTCATAGGAGCATACAAGTGGCAATATACACCACTCATAATGTGTCTGCCTGGCTTCATTGTAATGCATGTGCTGAACATAGTTTTCCTTTTCTGTTTGCATTTTTTTGTCATCGCAGCTTGATCACCAAGTTAACAGCTTATCAGCTTGTTAATGCATGCTTGGTAGTGAGTGCATGTTTGACTGATGAATGTTGTTGTCTTGTGTTGACACTGTCCCCTCCTGAGAAGGTGTGATGGGTGTATATAGGACAGCTATGATGGACCATGTTGAAGGCATGGTTAGTTTGGCTGGTATACCGCCACATCGCATGGGGATGCCTGTCTTTCCCCAACATCTCCTGCCCATTATGCCTGGTTACCGTGGAATACCGTCCTTTGGTAAGAGTGCCATCATAGCCACCCCTCCATTTGCCACGCAGTTGCTTCCTGTCTACCAATCTGACTCGCTGGAGGGGCTACCTGTGTCACTAGGCTGAGATTCCCTCTTTGATGACTTGTCGGTCTTATTTTGAGGTTGGGTCGTTATTCAACATTTATTTATTTTAGGTAAAAATAAACAGTTTTAATTGGATAAAAAAAATATACATGTACCAAAAATCACTTCTTATGAGGTCAAGTTTATTTGTGTAGCACATTTCTGCATTATATAATTGTAATTCCTATTTTTTAAGTCAAATCAAAACAATCGTAGTTCATTTATAATGTGTTTTGAATTGGTATTAGAAGTAATAGGTGTCCTCCAATATATGATCATGCTTATGGTGTTGCATATCCTCACAGGTGTTAACGGCCTGGGAATTGGATCAGCAGCAGGAAACATGCATGGATCACAGGTAATCGTTTTGGTTCTGTTGTAACGTTTGAAAACCAATAAAAAACAATATTTTTAAAACCTGTTCATATGGTATACATCTGCTTTTAGGAAGTGGTAGTAAGAGTATTGTGCATTTTATATTATACGGTTTACCAAGCTACTTCCATGTTTATTCTTGTAAGTTGTTGCTATCATGTATTTTTGATACGGGCTGCATGACGACTGTATCACTTAAGTACCTGGAGAGAACCCATGCATGCACAGGGAGAACATGCGAACTCCATGCAGGAAGACCCCGGGCCAGGAATCAAACCCAGAACCTTCTAGCTGCAAGGCAACAGTGCTACCAACTGCACCACTGTGCAGCCCCCCTTCCGCTTTATAATTATGTGTTTTTCTGTCTCATAAAAACCCAATAAAATACACTGAGATTTGTGGTTTTGATGTAACAAAATGTATTATTCATATTCAAGGAATATGAGTGTTTTTGCAAGGCACAGTGCATATGCTTCATTTGATGTTTGTGAATTAACCTGAAACTAATAGATAATAATTGTTTTCATCAGGTGGGTTTGGGCTCGGGACAGCAGGCTCCTCCTCCATACCCAGGACAAAGCCATCTGGGCCAACCAGCTCTCCACCAGCCCTCCACTCCAGTGTTTGTGTCCCCCCCTGCCAAATCTCAGCGGCTGCTGCACTCAGAGGCCTACCTCAGATACATTGAGGGCCTCAATGCAGAAACGTCCACTGTCAGCAAATGGGACCATGCTCTCACAGGTACTTTTTAAAAATTGTTATTGTCAATGTTTAAAAATACATTTAGTAGTGATGACGAAAGCCTTCATGTGATACCTTCCTATACACACTTCACACATATAAAAATTTTCATTTTAATGTCTGACCTCTAATTGGATTAATATTTCTTTTTCATATTTTGTGATGGGTCGGTAAAGTAATTTTTGTTTTCCTCTTCCATGTTTTTCCTGTGTTTTCAGTAAAAAAACAAGATGTGCGCCTGACAAAAGAGCAAGAAAGCAGACTACCGTCGCACTGGTTGAAGAGCAAGGGAGCCCACAAGACCATGGCAGATGCACTTTGGCGGCTTCGTGACCTGATGATGCGCGACACCCTTAACATCCGTCAGATGCACAACCAGTAGCATGTGGATATTGTGAGCCTCTGTTCCTAAAACTGTGTAACAGAAGGAGGTTTAAGCTCACTAAAAGTTGTTATGTTGTTATAAAAAAAAGTAATGTTTGTGTTCATAACATATGCCTTCTGTGTTGAAGCTGCTTTATTATTTTTCAGTTTGTATTTCATTTCATTCAAAGTATATCATGAATACTGTTCATCTGTGATGAAGGTTATCATGTCATAATTTCACAATAAAATTGTGAGGAGTTCAGACTGGATTTTAATTTACAACACTAGTAAAGTAAATAATACAAGTATTGTTATTTCTGCTGCGACTGAATATAATTATCAGTATTGATGTCTGTGACCAAGTCAGCTTTATTTTCTATCTCTTTTACATGAATGATTTTCTTTATGTGGATATTTTGTGTGTTAGTGTAGTTTCAGGCTATAAAGGTCAAAATACTCTTACTGGGTTTACTGCGTCACAACTTAGGCAAGATTAGACACTTTTAAATCATTAAATTAATCATCAGAAATGGGTACTATAAGCAAAGGAGAGGAAAGTGCTCTCAAAGGCTTGTGTAATCCTGTAAATTTCATAGAAGGTTTACATTGCCATGTTGTGGACTGAGGTAAACCACTAAATACAAAATTTTCATTCTTATTTACACTTGCAAGAAAAGGCATAATACTAATACAAAATATATTATGTTTTCAACACTAGTTTTGTATTCTTTAAATGCTTTAAAGAATATGATTCAGGCTTACTTATTACATTCTGTGCAATCCTGATTTAAACTTTCACATTTTTTTAAATAAAATTAATTAAATGTATTCACATACAATGTTTTAGTGTTACTAACCAACATTATTTGAATGCATATTTATAACAGCTATCATGAATTTGTAGCGCTGGGAACATTAAGGCAAGAGCCGTTCAGGAGTTTAAACAGCCGGATCTTTTTGATGATTCGAGCCAAATGACTCGGATCACGGAAAAGAGTCAAAATTTCCATTACTCTTGACTTCACGTTTGCGCTTGCGCGTCACTGGCCGCGCAGTTACGTTTGAAAGCTGCGAGCAAGTCTAGACGGTCTGTGGTGGCTTTAGGTTCCATCCTTGCTTGGTAAAGTTCTGTAACGGTAAGATATCCCGGTATTTCACCAGTCCAAAAATATGTTAGCGTAAGGTTTCCGTGATTCGTCCTGGTCTTCCGAAAATGGCTGAGAAGTTAATATTTAATTATGGAATTAGCTAACTTTATGGTTAGCAGCCTGTGCATTAGCACGCTACAGCTAATATTAGCTGGGTGACTGGCAGCTGTGGGAGAGTCTGGTCACTGAAGTTTGGATTTCCACACCGGTTTCTATGATAATGTGTGTTATTATATGTTTGCACTATGACCTTTAAAAGTTACACCATTAAGTCACACTTGAACATTGCATTCGATCCTGTATTTGCAACACCCAGAAGGCCATGTGCTTATATTCAAACTCAGAACATTTAGCAGGTTAGCTAATATTTTAACACTGTATGAGCGGACCTGGATTCACTGGGAAAAACAGAAATCTTGTCAGATTGTCAGCTGTGGAAATAACACATAAAGGACCCGCAATGTAAGACGAGAATAACATCACTAAGCAGTTGAACTCATTTTGAACAGGGAACTACATGTTTCAACTTTACACGCCGGTGCACATATCAGATTTGACACTGCAGGAGTTTTGTAAAAAATAAACATTTCTAACTTCCCTCTTTTCCACCCGAAAAGTAACGAATAAATATGGAATTCTAGAGTATTTTATCTGTTCTGTTCAATATTGACAGATAAAGCAAACGCTGCTTGCTTTATTTTGCACTATTCCCTTAAGTATTTGCACACTTCAAACATTTGCACACTGTTTTAGGGCCTGTGCACCCAGACGTGACACCATGCATATTTGCTCTGTCCGTTCTACCTGTTACTAAAATGAAAATACTATATAGCAATTAATGTTGCAATAAACCAAATTCCTATTAAAATGGCACATAAAAAAAGTAAAACATCTTACTTACCAATACGACAAAAGATGATTTGAACTACCCAAGTATATTATGAAGCATTTAATAATCAATCTGAGCCTTTACTTAAAAATTACTTTAAAAAATATTTTAAGACTGGTTCCTCTGCTTATTTTCAGTAATTTTTTATTATTTTTTTGTTGCTTTGTGTGTTTTCACACCACTACATTGGCATTTGGAAAATATGCTATTATTAGACTTGCCCTGTTTGTAATGCTCTTTCAATTAAGGGTTTACAGTGTTTCGCCTCTAGAAAAAATAAAAAATTAAAAAAAACATACAGGAGAAGCAATCAAGAAATGAGAAGCTTGTCTTCCATGTAAAAAAACAGATTCAATTCACAATTTTTTGCAATTGTTAGCAAACAGGCTGATAACTTGAGATTTACATTCTCCTATTGTCAAGTTATCTTGCAATAAAATAGTACAATAATGACATCAAATGACCTTTCATCTAATATCTTTAGTGTGACATGCTGCATTGCAATATTAGACTAATGAAGTGCATGTTTTTAGTATGTATTTAGTGTTTAAAATGTAGTGTATTTTAGTTAGTATATAGTCTATCTTTATGTAATTCAAGTCTTTTTTGCCTTTAGCTGTAAGTATGGAGCTGAATGATGCTAACCTGCAAACCCTGACAGAGTTTTTGAGGAAAACATTGGACCCAGATCCAACAGTCAGGCGTCCAGGTAGGTCTTCTTTCACTGACCTTTGCCTTTGGTATTACAAAGTGATATTGGGGGGAGGGGGTTCTTGTGAAGTATTCACTTGATGTTTGTTTGTTTTTTTTTTTTGTATGAGCCACAATAGAAATTGATGCAAGCACTTTGTCATACCACCTGTCTTTTTTGCTTTTGTTTGTTCGTCTTCTCAGCTGAAAAGTTTCTCGAGTCGGTGGAAGGAAACCAGAACTACCCCTTGTTACTTCTCACTTTGCTGGAGAAATCTCAAGACAACGTGATCCGTGTCTGTGCTGCTGTTACCTTCAAGAACTACATAAAAAGAAACTGGAGAATTGTGAGTCAACTCAGCCTATTTGTTGTTTCGTAACAGAACTTTCTAATGCCATAACAGGGCTCTAGAGTGCTAATATTTTTTTTTTTTTTTTAAAGTGAATCAGTAAAACTGCAATACTAAGTGTGACGGGGAAAAAAATAACTTTTGCACTGCTGCACCTAAGAACAAAAGTTATACGCACCAGTGCAATAAGTTAGTCTATAACCCTGCATAATAAAACATTTTCTTCTGAAATAAACAACAATTAAATATGTTACCTGCATATAACATGTACAGACCTTTTATATTGGACCAGTTTCTCTCTGCATATCTATTATTTTCACTTCCTGACTGGACGAGTCTCTTTCTTGGTCCTGTCAGGAAGAAAGAGACTCAATCTGGTTAGGATTGTGTTGGTTTTTATGTTTTCATTAGTTGTATATCACCTGTGCAATAGAAGTACAGACCAGTTCAGTTTGTTGCCTGTGTATTTTTTTTCTACCATACAATTTTGTAGAATCTGTAAGCAATCTCAAAAATATACATACAGTCTTTTACATATATAGTTTAATACCCATTAAAGCATGTAGTTCAGGACATTTCTTTGCAGTTATTGGTGAATAAAATAATTTGATTTGTTTCTCCAAGGTTGAAGATGAACCAAACAAAATCTCAGACGCTGACCGAATAGCGATCAAAGCGAACATTGTAAATCTGATGCTGAGCAGCCCAGAACAGATTCAGAAACAGGTAAAATGATCACTTGTTGCCTTAACTGACAATCTAATCTAATCTGAACCTCTGTAGTGATTTGTGTTACTGTTGTTTTTGTGCTTGATGTACCGGTACAGCTGAGTGACGCCATCAGCATCATAGGAAGAGAAGACTTTCCTCAAAAATGGCCGGACCTTCTGACAGAGATGGTGACCCGCTTCAGAAGCGGGGACTTCCACATCATCAACGGCGTTCTCCGTACCGCACATTCCCTCTTCAAAAGGTAGGCCCTTCACTTCCTAAATGTCAAGTTTCAAATGGAGACAATTTCTGTTCAGAAAAATAAAAAGAAACTGTCTTTGCTTTCAAGGTACCGACACGAGTTTAAGTCCAACGAGCTTTGGACTGAGATTAAACTTGTACTGGACACGTTTGCCCTTCCTCTGACTGAGCTCTTCAAGGTTTGTAACCTCACTGCTTTTCTGATTCAACAGTCTTACAAACAGGCTGCATCTATTTTCCAAAGTTAAAATAAAGTACTTTGCAGTCATAACCGCGTCTGCTTCATTGTTCCAGGCCACCATCGAGTTGTGTCAAACTCACGCCAACGATGTCAACGTCCTAAAGGTCCTCTTCTCGTCACTAACACTCATTTCAAAGCTATTCTACAGTCTTAACTTCCAGGTCAGTTTTATGTTTTTTTTTTTTTTGTTATGACTTGTTTTATAACTTTAGTGTTTTTCTAGAGCTATTTGTCTCTTAAACATAGAAAATGGCTTTTCTGTCTTTAAAATTTTATGTTTTAAACATAAAAATAATTTCTGGTTCTTAAATGAAAATCTAGAGCCTTAACAATCTTATTTTTTACATTTTGTTATGTTACAATCATATATTTCAGTGCAGTCTTATTGGGATTCTATGTGATGGATAAACAAAGTAGGAGAACAAGAAATTGTGTCAATATTTCATAGAACCAGCTTGAGCTGTTTTACTGAGTCTGAAAATGTTCTCCATTCTTCTTTGCAAAAAACCCAAAATCTGTCACTGGAGAGAGCACATCTGACTTTCTGCAATTTTAAATTAAATTTAGATTCTAGGCCATTCTAAAACATGAATATGCTTTAATTTAAGCAAATCTATTATACGTCCAGCTGTGTGTTGAGTCGTCATTCTGCTGGAAGGCGAATCTCTGCCCCAGTGTCAAGCATTTTGCTGTGTCCAAATGGTTTTCTTCTAGGTTTTTCCTTTATTAAACGTCCCCACAGAATGATGCTTACATCACCATTAGGGCTGTTGTAAACAAATATTTTAGTAATCGAGTAATCTATCGATTATTCTTACGATTAATTGGGTAATCGGATAAAAAAAAAGATAAAATAAAACATTGGTAAATCTAACATAACAGCAGTGTTACTATCGCATATCATCAGTCCAATTTTTCACATTTGAGCTTCTCTAACAGTTACTTTTCTGTAGTTTAGAAAATTAACCTGTAACAATAATAGTTCACTTTGTTAACTTGAAGAAAAGTTATACAAAAATCTGAAATTAATTCAATGTAATAATAAAGAGACAGGCTCACA
>CAEGAE010037228.1:0-74540 GCA_903067095.1 Girardinus metallicus
ATTAACAGCCAACCCAGGTGATCGGCAAAGATCGGCCTCACGGGTGATCGGTATCGGAATCGGCAGCAAAAAAACCTCATCAGAGCATCCCTAGTATTGATATTTTTAATACTGTCATTGAACAAAGTGGAGTGAATGTTGAAAATAACAACCCTGACAATACAGTTTTTTGAAAAAGTATTAATTCTGATTTATAATGACTATGATGAATAAAAATTCTTATCATGACAAGAAATGTATCACAATAAATAAGTGATACAATGAAAGCCCACCCCTACCTTTGCATCTGCAATATTGTAGACAGAAATTGCAGTGCTAATTGCGATTCAATTTTAATGTTCAGCTCTATTTTACCCCTAATGACAGATTCTCCACAAAAAACATTTTGTTGTTTTTGAAATTTTGCTAATATCTTGTCGTGTGTCCATCTCATCTCAGGTGTATCATCTCGTCTCTTGATCTGGATGCCTTGTAATGTTTTATGTACAATATAATCGTCTCAAGCTTTGCTAGCTTCATTAGTCATCAACATTAGCATCTGGAATTATAAAAAAGCCACTTTAAGATTTTCATTTATCTTTTATGTTGCATAACTCCGGAAATAAAGATTAATTAACATAATAAAAATTATTTACAGAAAACAGTTATCGAGGTTAAAGCTGTAACTTTTATAAAACATGTTTTTTTACTTGTTTGTTCAAACTACCACTCTGCCGTGACGTGTGTGTGGTATGAGACACATAATCTATGAAAAAATCTGCCTTCTCCCAGTGCTAAATTGAAACAACTAATCGGAGCCAGGAGGAGGGGTTAGTTCTGTCAATCACCTTGTATGAATGCTGCTTTTCCCTCCTCCATTTGCTCTGTACTACATGGTAGCTTCTTCCTGATATCAGAGCCTGCTGTGAATGCTCAGACTAGATTATGACGGATAAACAGTTTTCCTGTAATGGCAAGTTGATTCTCCGCCATTAGCATATTGAGCAGCGCATACACAAGAATAAATGATGGCGTTAAGACCTTCCTCCTGACTCTGATTGGTTGTTGTTGTTTTTTTTTACTGGGAGTGGTGTATTTCTTCTGCATTAGTAGCACTTGGAAGAGGTGGAGGAGCTTGGCTTTGTGACAGCTTTAACTATTATGTGAAAAGCATATTTTTTTTGTAGGGGGTACATTCTACAGCTTCAAAGACAAATATGCATTGATACAATAATGGAATTTTCTTTTGCTTTCTCTCTCTAAGAACTATTAGAAAACAGATCTCTGTTTTGGTAACCTTAACACACCGAGCACATGAGCCCCTGCTGTCTAGTCTCCTCTCACAAATGACATCAGAAGATGGGTGTTTTGTGTGTTTCCTAATTCTTTTAAGAGTCTTATAAAATGTGCTGCATAAAATATGCGTTGAAGATTGATGGCTTAAACAAGATTTGTTTTTAAATTAATGCTTGCATTTCAATTTTCCCACACTTTAAACATGACATATCTGTTAAATCCCCCAGTGTTGGCTCAATTTTATCATATCACCCTTTGTGTTTGTTGGATAGATGATACTAGCTGCTGAACTCAGCTCCGTAGTGCACTGTTATGCTACTCTTTCACACACTTGGCTCATCTCTCCTAATGTCCCCCTCCCTCTCTCTCTTTCCACACCCCAACTCTCTGCTCTCTCCTCTTCTCCCACTTTATTCTGCCATCACTAGCGTCTCATCTTTGCATTTCAGAGCTTGAAAATTCACACGCATACTGCATCCTCTCATGCTCATCTCGGCTCACGCTCTTTGACAGCCCCCCAACCCTCTACCTCTATGCAGTAGCTGTAGTTCCTCAGGAAACACTGTGCAGGAAACTTGGGGCGTTGGGCCTAACTGTTTGCCTTGTTTCCTCCTTCAACAAGTCTTAAATTATCTAAACTTGCTGAAAGAATTGGTGGCCTTTTGATTGCATTTTTAGTATGTGATTTGTTGATGAGATATAGTTTTATTAAAGTCCAGCATACAACCATACAAGCAGCTTGTTGTTGACAGTTTAACAAAATAGAAGGCAAAAAGGACACGACCTTGCATGCTTGTCTCTTATTTGCAAACTAGAGATCCTTTTTTTCCTCCCTTATTTACTTTGCTAGTCTTTAAGATGATCGTAAAGAACGCTCTGTAGAAAAACATAGACAAATGGATTTGAGATGAGAAGAAACAAATCAGCCTCATGGAATGCACCGTGTTTTGTAATGTACTAAATGTGTACTATAATAGAGCTACTGCAATAAATCTTTGGCTCTAGAGGAGTTTAAAAAAAGTATATTTCCTATGGGTATTAAATGGCCACTATAAAGAATATTTTTTTCCGCTGTAGTAGGCGCGTGGCTGCACATTAACGAGTGGAAACTTTGGGTTTCTAGCTGTGCGATCAGAGCCCACTGCAGCAGGCCAACATGTGATTTGTCTCTTTGAAGCAAGAGAAAACAAAAATAACTGGCTGGTGTTTTCTGTTTTGTTGGAGCTTTTTCTTTATTGGCAGAGCTTTGGATAAAGAGTATAATTTGTTTACTGGGACACTTTTTTTTTTCTGTGCTAGTTCATTCAGCTTCAAATCTTGCATATTTTTTTTACATCGGTTTTCAGTGTGAGCTTTCTATTAGCTTCCACTCCGTTTATGCATGATCAACTTCATGCATGGTGAAATTACAGCTTTACAAAACTGAGGTTTGTTTTACCACCGGTCCGACATCTTTCTTCTAACACAGGATGTATATTGTGTTAAATATGTTGTGCATCTAAACAACTGTAATAAAACTGCTTGTTTGTGGAACTCAGGAACTGGCTCTGTGCTGTCGACATGATTTAGTATTTGTGTGTAGACAAAGTGTGTCAGCTGGAGGAATTTATTAAATGCCTGGTTTTTAACTGGCTGAAATGTGTGTGGGTGAGTGGAAGGCTGCAGGCATTCAGAACCAACACAGTCAACTTGTGCTGTGGTGTTAGAGCATGTGCGGGTGTTTATGTACCATGTGCAGCTACTCCTCCATTTCCAATATTCAAAGCGTTCCGTCCTTTCACTGCAACCATAGCAACAGAAGAGGACAAATGGCAGGAGTGTGGAAAAGCTCATGTTTTAGAAGAAGCTGAAAAAGAGAACAAGTTTACTTGATTTGAAAAATATATATTTATATAATGCAGTGTTGTTGAATAGCCTAGCTGGCCTTCACTTGTGTATGGTGCTGGTATTGAAAACACCCACTTTTCAACTGCAAAATGATTCATTTTTCTGTTCATATGTAATATTCTACCACTCTAGGCATTTTTCGTTGGTTTATCAACAAATTCAATATTTTCTTTGTAAGAAAATACAAACTCCAGCAAATTTTCCCTTTGTAATGGTTGTGTGATTACACTTGTACATTTGACTTTGCTAAAATCCCGGCAAGGTTGACTACTAGGGTTGTAAAGATATGTAAAACTCAAAAGACGAGACAATATAACACAAGAATGAGACAATATTTTAATATTTCTTTCAAGAAAACTTCCAAGATCAAATGTATGCTGCAAAAAGCAGTTTACGCTGCATTTTTATTAATTTTGCCTCAAACTAAACAAACTGAAGTCTGTCGTTTTCTGATTTATTTTCATCCTATCAGACCTTCGAACAGTGTTTCAACTGTGCATGGCCTGCAGTACATTTACCGTTTCCAAGTTGATATTTATGGCGTGTGCCGGGATTGTGATGTAGCTCAGCGTACCCCTAGACTTCCTGCCATTGGTCGTTATAGTGACGCTTTCTGCCTTCTTCAGCATCTGAACAACTTGATGTGCTTACATATCGTTTGTGTCTTGTCTTTTATGATTTATTGTTTCTACTGGAAACCCAAAATGCTGCCAAACAAATGATTTAAGTACAGCTGGGGTACCCTCTGTTTGAACTTCAACAGGTGAAGCCCTGCTGACCAGTTAGGAGATGGCAGTCACATCAAAAGGAATATTGTGATGTGTTAATATCGCAAGATCTCGTATGAGATCTTTTTACATCCCTATTAGTTGCATTTTCTAAGTAAAATGATCATGCCCTGCATGCTTGTTTTGATCACATATAGGCAATATATTGTTTTTCCTCATCTAATTGGATGTAAAATACTTTGATAAATTGATAACATCAAGGATCAAATTCATTGCAATCGGTGCATAAAATGTAAAATCCAATTCAGTGTTGCAGCAACGTTTATTCGTCTTTTCTGAGAAGACGGCATGCGATCTTTTGAAGGAAGTGACTTTTTGTGCACAGAAAAGGCGCACCTTCAAGCACACAGGCTGTTTGCTGTGAGCACATGCAAGTTTCAGCTTGATGCCAGTATTTGAAAAGACATCTTTTGAATGTGAGAATTTTTTTCACCCAGTCCAGAGAGCTTGTTACCTTGACAACAGCAGAAGATTCGTAGCACAGGGGGCTGAGCGAGTGAGCGTGTGAGCCGAGCCTACCACGGCATGGCTGTGCCGAATAAACAAGCGCTGTCGCTAACTGTGTCACGAGTACTGCTGCCCTCTCATTGCAGATCCTATTCTCTCCCAGCTCCCACTTCCCTCTTTTATTTTGCTTTCTTTTGATACCAGGCTTTTATTTAGCTCTTTCGATTTTCATGTGACACACTCCTATTTTACCCGTCTACTAGGTACACCTTTTTCTCTCGTCTTTTTATAACTCCGTGCTCACTTTAGTGCAGCCCTTCACTTTTCCTTCGTCGGGTTTTCATTGCTGTGTTTAGTTTTAACCTTATCTTTAGAAAAGTATTATATGGTTACAGGAGATAAACGCATGTAGATGAATTTTGCTGTCGAGCTCGTCTGTGTCGGCCGCTCATGCTGGAGATACGGAGGAATGGTTTTGTCTTGTCCCTCCCTGCAGAAACCAGAGTAATCAATAATGTAGATGTTTTTGAAGAGCACCAGTGTGGTGTGCATCTCTTTATTTCTCTCCTCCCCCGGCCCGTCCCACTGCTCCCCCATCTCTGCCTCCACACCCTCCAGTGTAAGGTTTCCCCGTCAGTGTTTGTGCGCAGAGGAGCAGATGACTGAATCTAATTAGTGGAGCTATTACAATAAGGCCCGATACCTGATGCTTTGACATATTGCTGGCTGAACCCTGGCTGTTATTACTGAGCTTCTGTGGCTTCCTTTTGTTTGTTTGGTTTTGTGTTCAGTCTTAATGTAGGGCGGGGTTCGTCACTGACATCACTGCACATCCCATCACTGAGCTGCCTGATTGTCGCCGTCCAGATAGAAAACACAGGAGTTTGCCCAATGTCAAATATTGAGCATACTTTTTTTGTCATGAAAGATGAAACTTCTATCATGTACATACGCTATTTTATTTGTATTCAACTGAAGCAATTGTATCCCAAATGCTTTTTATGATGGATATATTGAGGTTTTAGTTTGAGTTTATTTTAATTTATTGGTGAAAACACGCAGCTGAATCAAATACTGTTGAGCTGGGATGGGGTTGTTTCATCAAAGCTGAAAAATTAGATACATGTAGACATTTTTTATGGTTGCACTTTGCAGATAATATTTTAGTTGATCAAACAGAAGGATTCCACATGTCTTCATTTATTTGTCCCAATTAGCATCAGAACAGTGTGTTATTGTTGCAAGGGCTTACGTTACGCTGCAGTACCAGAAGCATTCTCATTTCAAAAGCGTTGAGTATTTCTTATAAATAACGCTTATAAATATAAACATTTCCTATTCATTAAATGATCATAAACTGCACAGTCTTCCCCTCATTCAAAGTTAGGCTGGTATTTGCTTTTCTTATGGTTAGTTGGGTCATTTGTTTACCTTTTGTATTGCATGTTTAGTTATTGATATTTTTCTTTTTCCTTCTTCGCCTCGTTGTTTATAGGTGTTAGCAGTGACAGTTCTGCCTGTTTTTAAAGGATACTTCTAAGCCTGTCTTTATGTACTCAAACCACCTTCATGTTATACAAATATCTTCCAAACACAGCATCTTGATCTTGACAACAGACATCTGGATATGTTGCAAAATCTGAGCAAATTACCTTGGAATTACTACTTCAAGTTTCACAGACTCCACAGAATGGGTAGTGTGTTACTCAGAGGTGCCCAAGTCTAGTCCTGTTAGTTCTACCATTCTGCAACTTTGATATACCAACACAGCTGAATCAAATGGCTTATTGGTGACTTTTAGCTCTGCAAAGACCTGATAATGAGCCATTGATTCGAAGCAGGGTGTGTAGAAGCAGGGATGCATCTAAAAGCTGCAGGATAGTAGACCTTTGGACTGGACTTTGGACTTGACATCGCTGGTGAAAGTAATAAGTTGTTTTGGTTCTTCTGGATCTAAGTGAAGGTTGATAAACTGTCTGATTGGTGCTCCGTTGCCTGCCACTGGACTGGAATAGAAACATGAATCATGTTGTTGTCTGCAACATGATTCATGCTAACTACATTGAAATGAATCAGTTTTCACTGGAGTATTGCATCAGAAAGGACTGCATGGATGCAATATTTTGTAGGCTATCATTTTTTACGTTTCATGCATTCAAGCCAGTCTTTCCAAGAAATAGGTTTGCCCACATCTGGACTAAATCCTGGTAACAAAGATCATAAAGCCTAAGGAGCGTGGTGGCGATGACGACAGAGAAGTAACAAGGTGGTGAGGAAAATGTGGATTAATAATCGATATTATGATAGGTAGTGCAGCTGAAGTTGAAACATATTATTTTTGATATTCCAAATTATTACACATGCTTTAATCTGCTGAAAACAAATACCTGTATTCATTCATTATTTATGTTTTATTTATCCTTGGCATTGTGTTTTGCCAGATGAACACATTTTACGTCTGAGTGTTGTAATATACAGCAGAGTTTTCCCATCTTAGATTGCAGCAGTTATCATTATAAACAGCAGATGTGAGAGATTTGATGGTCATCTTATCATTGCCGTGCTCACCTCATGTAGAGATTCACCAGTTTCTCTGATTTATGATGGTTTATTAAAGGTGTAAGGTCCATAGCTCGTTTACTGCGTTTGCCTTGGGATATATGCTAAACAGGGACATTTTGGTCCTTGTGATGAGTGGAGCACTCTATGCTGGTTGGATTGTCTTGGTGAAGAACTATCGCTGAACATAAACAAGTCTCACTCTAACAGTTTTAACATTTAAAGAATCCAGGATGTTGTACACATTTGAAGTTTGGTTGAACGTGGTGCTTCTTAAATCTACTTTCAGCTGTTAGATAAAAGTATAACAAAACCTGAAGACATGGCCAGCTGTAGGTGATTTATGAAATGATTTTTCAGTTTTTCTCAATTCTTTACGTTGCTACGCTCATAAACCTGAAGAGCAAAACTACCCAAACACATTCTCTTGTCAAATGCTTGTACTTGTTGCATAATCTCAGATATTTGCGGATCTAATTCACTTCTGCTTTTTCACTTGTTGAATGAACTCATTTCACCTTTTTAGCATTGCGTGCCTTGCTCACTGCACTTCATTTTTGCTTGTTGAAATGAGCCAGAAACATTATGACATTTTAGCATTATTTGAAAACATTGCAAATCTCTCAGCTTCTTATTTCGGGTTGTAGCTTAAAACAGAACTTTGTTGAGAATGCGAGCACATAAGTAAACTATATGAAAATGCATAAAATCGTTTACATTTTTAGCTATTACATCTTATGCAAGTCTGGTTCAAGTCTAATCAAAATCACCAGGGTCGATGAACATCAGCTTTTTCTTTCGGGATAATTGCCCTTTGTGTATTTGATTCAGTTAAAGATACTAGAAGTTTAAGTAGAAACTAGAAAATCGATGTTGTGTTCCAAGGATTCAAGTAACGTTATTTTGCACCCGGTTCAGCTCTGCTTTTACGAATGTTTCAGTCGCCCTAGTGCAGAGTTATTTTCTGGGTTGAAGTGAAAATATTCATCTTTATCTGCAGTCATAGTCTGTCAGCATCAAAGACACTCCCTGATTCTTCCTGAAGGTCACTGTTAAAGGCAGGACCGGTGTCATCAGCTCAGTTTCTCTTACAGCAGTGTTGGGGAAAGCTTAGAGGACAGCGAACATTTATCAGTGCCAGTGTATGACAACACCTGCAGCGTTGACTAAATCCAACCTAAAACATGCGGTTGTTTTTCCTGGAATAGAGAACCGTGAATGTGTGGAACGTTTGTACACGATGATCTCTATTTTATTGCATATATAGGCAATTATTTTAAATGTAATGTGAACTGAGCCACTCTTGAGCCTTAACACATGATATGTGAAATATGCACTCTGTTGACTTTTGTGTAGATTATATATATTTTTAGCAGGTCATTTGATTGAGGATACAATTGATCCTTTTCTGGTAATGTCAGCAGTCTTTGTTTGTACACTAAACATGCGTCACCCTTGTTTTAAATAGCTTAGTTGATGCAGATCTATTTATAGTAATAGCTATGGTACATTGTAGTTTACTACTACTACATGCATAATAATTGTAGTAGCAATGGACAAGACACCAACTGTTGTTTTGGCAATTTTTTAAGGGTCCAATAGGACTTGGTTCTGTAAAGTTCCAAATGTATTTGTTAGAAACAGTCATCGCACCTCATGATGAATGGCTGTTATCTGTTTGTTCTCACATTTACTTCTTTGCCAAAGAGTAATATTCCATCCACACCAGCCACAGCACCTGTATTCATTGAAGCTGATCTTCAGATAACACTGCTTATGCAGTGGGAGTATTGTGGTGTCTGAAGTCTGCACGAAGGTCTAGTCATACAGTGAAGATGTTGACTGTTGCGAAAAACGTTTTGCCCAGTTGCCTTGACATAATGTTTGCATGCAGGAAAAACAAGTCATCTTACATTATTAGGCTTTATTTGTTCCTGCACATCTCAAAATAAGTATTATCTGATTAAAATCTAAGTCAGACTGAGGAAAATGGAAATCTTACTCAACAGACTTCATAGTTTGTTGGGAATCTGTTGAACATTTTGAGAGGTTGATATCTGATGTTTCAAACAGAAGCTTCAGTGTCTGTTTAAACCCCATCATGTCATGTCCTACTGAGGTAAAATGTGGGGCACAACAAGGCTCTGTTTTGAGGCAACTTTTGTTTTGCTGTGTTATCTATTGAAAAGATCATTAATGAATTTAATATCTCATCACTTATATGAAGCTCTACAACTCCTTAAAATGTTGAAATTCTTTAAACTGTGTGATTTACTTTAGTGCAAGAGAGAAATTACAAACGTGTTAAAAACGACTCTTCTTAACTGAGGTCTGAGGAAGTATTGCCCCAGGGAACATGGTTACTCTGATCAGGAAGCAGATTGGACGTCTGAACTTAAGCAAAGCCTAATGAATATTGATATTTTTTTAGCCATCAATCTCCCTGGAAGGCCACTCAAAATAACTTGTCTGAAACATATTATAATTGAGGAAACATTTCCAGTAGGACTGTTGTAAACGAATATTTTAGTAATCGAGTAATCTAACAATTATTCTTACTATTAATTGAGGAATCGGATAAAAAAATAAAATAAAATATTGATAAATTTGGCATAACACCGGTGTTACTATCGGATATCAATATTAGTCTAATTTTTCATTTTTGAGCTTCCCTAACAGTTACTTTTTTGTAGTTTAAAAAACTACCTGTAACAATAATGGCTCATTTTCTAAGTTAACCTGAAGAAAAGTTATACAAAGATCTAAAATTATATTCAATTTAATAATAAAGAGGCAGGATCACAAATACGCTTATAAAAAATGTCTATGATCCAGCTTTTAGTTTATGTATTCATCTTCAGTGAATTTAATAGATGAAATCTCACCTTGCTCCATACCTGTCGAGCTTTGGGTTTGAGAATACGGGAAATATCGCCAGGAGGTTTGGTGGTGACGGGGCAGGGGGTGTTCGCCTCTAACGTACGTTCGTTAGAGGCGAACGAACGAACGTAAGATGGGGGTGGAGGGGAGGAAATAGACTGGGGACAGACCGGTAGACCAGGGGACAAAAGTAAGAACAGGGAAGCAATACGGGATATTTACGGCACCTTCGTTCGTCACACTCAGAAACTCATCTACCAGCCATGTACCTCCACGATGATTTCCGCCACCTGTTCGTTGAGACCGGCATGATATGAAATGTATTGTGCGGTTCGTCCGTAAAGTTACACTTACACCGTAAACATCAACTACTCAGCCGCCCGCCGTGTTCAGTCTATCCGCTCACCTGTATAAATACTCCTGCAGCTCTTCTCACTGTTCGCTCTGAACCAGCAGCTACCGGAGGAGAAAAGCTGCTGTACTCCAGGCATCGCACCAGTCAAGTTAAGGATGCTTATTAAAATCTACTCATACTCTGAAGGACCAGTTATAAAACATGAGGGGATCACTCTTTCCAAGTTGTTGTGCTTTGACCCGTTAAGTGAGGTTGCTTTGCTTTTACCTCGTCTTGATAGCCTTGGCTCATGTAAACAGTAGTTGAAGACACTCTTCTTCAAACATGCTTTTTCTTAAGTCACTTTAAAATGGATAAATGTTGAAAATGTAGATATTGATGGATTTCACATATAGTGCCATATATTCAGTGGTGACATATGCAGTGATGTTTGCTAATATTTGGTGTATTTAGTTAATACTTGTGCTCCCATTATCTTTTTCAGACACCCGGGTATGTTGGGCAACTGGTACTGTCACCTTTTCATAATTGCAGTGTTGGTTTTATTTTTGTATTTTTGTCATGGATTACTTGGGCAGTTTGTGTTTGCGTCTTGTTCCTGAATTTATTTCTTATTGGCATTTGAATGGTCAAACCTGTAATCAAGTTATTTGTAACCTTTAAAAAGAAACAAACTTGGTGGATGCATTTTCATCCCTACTTGGCTTGGTATTATGTATTTATAAATATGCAGTTATGCATAAGCCCAGTGATATCTATTGTACCAATACTATATTTAAGTTTAGCGTAATCTTTTAATTTTAACCAAATTCTTTTCTGATTGGAACCACTATTAATGTTTTGAGTCCTACTCTTGATCTGTGGAGGGAACTAGACCAAGGATATTCTATGATAAATATAATTTTTGCATGGGTTATTTAAAAAGGTATGCATTTTTTGCCATTCCGTTTGTTTAATGAAATATAAATAAAAACTGTTATTTTCTTTTAAATTGTTTTGTCCTTTATATTGTTTTATAGTCTTCTGAGAAATGTTCTACTTATTTCACTGGCTTTACATCACATCTAATTTTCCCAAAGGCTACAAATAAGTTTGGGTTTAACTGTACAGACATAGGCAGACATGTTTTTTCCATAGTAAAAGTTCGGGTAGTCAATGCTTGTGTGTTTGGAACAGAATGCTAAGCAACATCTACAAGCTGAAGAGATGTAGCCGAACAGGCTCATTTGTAATTTTTCAACAAGTTTTTGCCTTTGGCCCCACATGTTTATTTCTGGTTCTTGATGGCTGGTTTATGTTATCCATAGCATCTCGGTTCCTGTCTCCCTCAGGATGTGTCCCATAGGTTCTTTTTCCTGTTCACATGACAAGGAATTTTTTCCCCCTCAGTTTTGTATGTCTGTTTGTACTCTCTAAAATTTTGAGAAGTTAAATGAAGAAGTTTTGTTTTGTTTTTTTTTTAATGGTTTGAACTAAGTTTTAGAATTTTGCCATAAGAATAAAATGATCTAAACAGAGAAGCATTGAAAATTACTGCTTTACTTTGTTAATAAGTGTAAACACAGTGGAAATTAAAAGCAATACCTGATAAAATGCAAGGTTTTTGTTTTATACAATATTTTTGATGGAATAGTTCATTTCAATTAAATTTCCATTGTTAATGTTATTTATTTACCTGAAAAGCAAACTTAAAACTTTGTTAAATCATGTTTTAAGTTACATTTCAGTATTCAGTCTTCAAACCCACCTGTTTAGAGTTGTTTATGAAACATAATCGTTTACGAATTTAATGAATGTTTTGATTGTTGATTCTGTTGCATGACTTTGTTTTTATATTTATGATGTAAAGCACTTTGAAATGCCTTGTTGCTGAAATGTGCTATACAAATAAAATTTGATTGATTTGATTGATTTAGGAGTCCGTTAACATGTCAAATCCAGACTTTGTCGTATTTGCCCACTTTGTTGTGCAGAACTTTTCCAAATCTTTCAGATTGTGAAGACACATTGTTTTCACATCCTTTTTCTAGGAGACGCCGCAGGTTTTCTACTAAGTTTAGTTTTGATCTCTGACTAGTGCATTCCATAAGCTGTATCTGAATTGATTTAGATTTATTCTTACTATAAAAATCTCTTTTCATCTCCCAACTTTCTGGCAAACACCTAAAGCTTTTGTATTAACACTGACTGGTATTTGGAAAAGTTTGATCTCACTGACTTTGACAAAAAGTTCTGTTTGTTGTGAAGAACACCATATTTCACTGTGGATATGGCGTTCTTTAGGTAATGTACTGGGATGATTTTCTAAAAGAAAAAAAAAATCCCTTTTGGAATTGTGACTAAAGTTCAGGTTTGGTTTCATCAGATCACATTTTTGCTGAAAGATTTTGGGAAGTTTTACACAGGGATGTATTATTTTTTTTAAAGTCTGCTGCAGAAGTATACAAGAGGCTTAAGACAATCTCTACAAACCAGAAATTCCTGTCTTAGTCTCGAGCTCTGAGAAGAAAGGCTGCTAATGTTTTGCTCTAGTTGCACTGGTGCACCACACAAAAGATGGGTGCTTCCAAATTTTCAACTGCATAACATTTAACTTTGTAGTTATACAGTGTTTTTTGTAATCACTGTTCATGAAGTCAATATTGATTTGAAAATGATCAACAGTCTATTAAACAAAGTTATTTGAAGCAGAATTGTACAATTTAGGAAACTTACTAAAATGTGTTAAAGTTATAAAATGATTAAATGGAAGAAAATCATAACTGGTGCAATGTTTTAACATTGCTCAACAGCTCACAAACTTATCAAACCGAACATTTAGCTACGTTTGGGCTTTATTTTGTAAAGAACTATTTCTGACTTGAACTTGGTGAGGAGAAGTTCTTCTGGAGTATTTTAGGCAAAGTTAAACTTGATCATCATCTCTCTCTCCTCTGATATTTTCTGCGGGCAGAGTAGGCACTTGGGGAGAGCTAGCCTGCTTGCTAGACACTTGCCTCTTGTTCTACACTTTGCTTCGCACAAAAAATCTGGAGACCTGGCTATTGAGAAACAGTTGCTTGCTGAAGGCATGGGCTTTGTTGAAATTTCAAAGGATAGGATCCCTAACATTTGTCTGTAACGTATGAAATACAGCAGCTCGATGAAGCTTACCAGACATTGCATGGGCTTTAAACAGTATATTTATGGTGAGCTTCTTGTTTCATCAATTTATTTTAGGGAAGTAATAATGAACTCAAAACTACAAATGGCTGGGCAAGGTGAGAGTTCATCTATTAAATTGACTGAAGATGAATACATTAACCAAAAGCTGGAGTATATGTAACGGGTGGTATCGATGAACTTCTAGAGGTCATTCAGCCAGGTTTCAATGAGATCTTTTGTAACTGTTACATATAGACATTTTTTTTATATTAGCCTGCTCACAAATAGGCAGGCTATTTGTGAGCCTGCCTCTTTATTATTACATTGAATTAATTTCAGATTTTCTTATAACTTTTCTTCAAGTTAACAAAGTGAGCTATTATTGTTACAGGTTAATTTTCTAAACTACAGAAAAGTAACTGTTAGAGAAGCTCAAATGTGAAAAATTGGACTGATATGCGATAGTAACACTGCTGTTATGTTAGATTTACCAATGTTTTATTTTATCTCTTTTTTTATCCTATTACCCGATTAATCGTAAGAATAATCGATAGATTACTCGATTACTAAAATATTCGTTTACAACAGCCCTAGTTTAAATCATTTTATAACCTAGTAATGTCTGGATAATTTTACTTCCTGAAACTTGCACAGGGGCAGTTTTCTTTTTATTTTGCTTTGGTTTATTCTTTTCTTCACAGGACGAAATGCCCGTTTCTTCTGCATTCTGTAGATTACTTTGCTTCGTTGAGTGTCTGCCCTTCTATGTAAAATCAATTTTGTATTATTTAACTTGCTTTTGGAGACTAACTCTCTACCCTAACTTCCTCTGGCTCCCCTGTGAACTGAATTTGACATGGACAAGTAACTGTTCAAATGGGTGATGTGTATACACATCATAACAAGGTTGAGATGAGCACCAAATTCTGCTTATAGTCAGTACATTGGTATCACAGTTAAAATGCAGATGGTAAGAGATGCTGCTGTGTTCTTGTGGTTATGTCCCTATGTTTTAATAAGTGCTCAAGTAGAAGGCAATTGGTCTTTTTGTTAAAAAAAAAAAAAAACATTTCAACCTCTTTGTGTTTTTTGTTGCATATAAAGTCTTACTAATATTATGGTGGATGGTGTATTTCGTGCCATGGTATTTATATATTCACATGATGATACCTATGTACAGTGAAATAATTTGTAACCTCTTCAAACTGCAACTTTTGCCTATTTTGATCATTTTACTAATGCTAGGAAAAGCCAGCTGGAATGTCTTTATGGTTCGTTAGATTTTCTGTATTTGACAAATGTGTTCCAAAGTAGAAATGCTGCCAATGAATCAAAAGATGATTCAGCAAAGCGCAGTGGAACGTTGCTAGAAGCACTCTGTATTAAAATAATGATGAAATAATAAGTAAAATGAACAAGGTTCCTCTGAGGAAAATCACCTGTTTTACATTGATGAAGTAGACAAAGAAATGGATTTCTCATTTGTAAGTTTTTTTGGGAGGAGGGACATTACCTTCCTCTGTAACTTACTGCGGCTGCGTTTACACATCAGGTAAATGTAAACAAAATTTGATTTTGGTTTACATTTATGGGACCCATATCAGATTTTTTCATACTAGTCTGAACATCCCAGTTTTGATCTTTTCACCCCCCCCAAAAAATCCTATTTGTGCCAGAAAGTACCTGGAAAGTATGTGGTACTAAGAAAGTATGTGGCCAGAAAGTATGTGGTACTAAGTCTGATATGTATCCAATAATGTTCAAACTGTTTGCAGTCTGAACAGTCATGTCACATTTTATCCAACTTCTATGTCATTGATGTGAAACATGCATCACAATTCTGCTCCAGAGGGAGTCAGGTGTGGCAAATATGAATACAAACACTGGCTGAATCTTGTGCCGACCCTTTTTTTTTTTTTTTTCTTATGTCTTATGATTTTGAGAAAATACTGTCGCCTCTAATTACTCAGCAACCTAAAAACTGATCTGTAGACATCCATTATTACTTCCCTAAACAGTGCGCTGCTAGTGTGACGCCTGCATGCTTCTGCACTTGGGTTGCTTTGGGGTCGGAAACAGGTCACACCCAAGTCTAACTGTGGTCGCACTTATTTAGTAGCATGAACAAAAAATGTATTTCGGAAAAAATGTGGAACTAATACAGAGGACATCATTGTGTGTTCTCTACACAACAACCAGAAATTTTGGCTTTTTGGGCATTCCATACTAACTAACTGGCAGACTGTCAGAAATAATATTACTGCCTGGGTTGTAATTAAAAAGTTCTTGCTTCTGCTGATTAATGTTAGATAAAGCACTATTACATCGTTACTGTATATAGTAATGAGACAACCTTTTTTGGATGGCTCTTTGTTGAACATCGCGCTCTCTTTGGCTCTGGAAGTGAGTAGCCATTCTGTCAGCTGTTTGCACAGAGGTGGTCACTTGACTGGCTTAGGCTCTGAATCGCACACCTGCCAACGGTAATTTGTTACTGATGCACGATATATCTGCACAGACATCACTATCGGCCAATATGAGTAATTTCTTTAATGTATCAGTATCGGTCTGGTAGATAAATCTGAGCCAATATTAACAACCCATATTTAATTCATTATTTTTGCTTTTTATTCTGAAGGTGGAGGGAGGGTAATGTAGTATTTGTTCAGTCATCTGAAGGTCCACATTTTCACATTGGTGCACTCCTAGAACATTTGTAACTTGGGCCTGCCCCATTACTTTTTCAAGACGTTTATATTGAAACGTGTTCATATTTACTGTATTAATTTAGAGAGATGCAAAGATTGCATTCATTGTTATGGAGACAGTTTATTGTCTACTTTTTATGCATAACACTTTCCGCTAATGGATATGTGTTTAGTTAAATGTTGTTGGCCATTTACTTTGTAATCATGAGGAATTGTTTTCTTTCTCTGTACCTTGATTATTTCAACAGATTAGTACTCTTATTCCCGCAGGGGAACTCCCTTTAGGATTCGCTAAAATACAAACACAAAAAGCGCATCTTGCTATCATCATCATTACTCCTCAAAGCCATCCCAAAGAGGTCTGGCCTTAATCCTGTTGCAGTCCCACCTGCCACCCTTCCTGTGCTAAATCTGACAACTAGATTCTACTTGCTAGTGGTCTTAAATCCCTCTGTGGTGCCTTAAATCCAGGTAGATGAAACAAATGTGGGTTCAGATCAGGGTGGAGAGGGTGTTAGCCATAATTACTGGAATGTCAGCCCAACACTGGGCCTCTGTTAAATATCCTCACATGTCGTCCTGCCTAAATCCTGATTAAAGCCCTGTTCTCGTTGTATAGCTGAAGAGGGTGTTGGGGGGAAGGGCTACAATATTTCACTGAGTTTCTTTTTATGATGTTGTGACTTTGTAGTATTTATTGATCATCAAAAGTCACTTACACTATTAATAATAATGATAGTCTTACAATGTCAGATTTACTGCAGCTGCATAATTTAATTTAACTTGTGTTCTAGTTTAGTAGTATCAACATGTTCTCTTTTAAGATCATAAGCAGTTAAAGTTTTGAAATCGTACTACATTTGTTAAAAATTATTTTAACGTTGAATATAAAAGTGCTTGTTCAATTTAGGGTAATTTAGAGTCATTTATATCAGAGTACAAGTGTGCTAAAATAACAATAACATTGTAGCAATGTTCCTTTAGCATTTTGTGAACTCTTTGAGCCAGAACATTAAATACAGGAAACCAGTTGGTACGACGACGAGAACAGATTGGCTCTCTTGTTTTAAAATAAGTAAGGTGGATTTTTACTGTGGGAACTTTTTAAAAAGCCGGAGCCATTTTCTGGGAACTTTTTATTTTTATTTTTTTTTTTGCCTGTGTCATTTTCACTGCAGGAAGCGGGGCCAATCAGGTTGTCAGTACTTTGTGGTTGTGTCGAGACAATATTAGGAAAACAACGAGCTGATGCCGTTGAATATTGCAGTGATGATATCCATTACAATAGCCCCACATTCTCCTCACTACTTTTCATCACAATGTCCTCTCTATACTCACACCTCATGTAGATCTGACAGACCAAGATCAAAAGGTTTAGAGTTTGAAGGACAGTAAAATACCGTTCAGGTGGTCAAGTATGTTTTTAACATGACTTTTAATGAAAGTCATGAAAGTCTTAAGGTATGTGTTCCAGAGAGTATAGATTAAATAAGAACTGTGTGCTGAAGAGGGAGTGTTGGAAACGGTGGTAGGTTCTTAAAGAGACTGAGACCAATTTGGCTATGATGCAAAGTCAAATTTCTTTTAAGTTGTTTTTGATACATGCAGCATTTTCATAACTGAAGGTAACACAATTACTTAATTGCTGAAAAAAAATCACGCTGTACCTGGAAATGCACACACTCTTAGACATCCTGTTTTATTTTTGCAATATTTGGTCCATGAGACCGGCCTCACATTTTGATTTGTTTTGGCTAAAAAAAAAAATCCATTTAAATTTCCAGTGTGTCCTGCAGCAAAAGAAAGCCGTAGCATGAAAAATCTGAATTCATTTAGCCTTACAAACTATTTCACATGCCCACTTGGCAGTGCTGGTACAGGCAGGAGGCAATTTATCACTAAATTGAACGTTTTGTTGACTTTCCTTTTGGATTCAGAGACAAATTGTTGAGTGATGTGAGCACGTTTACAGGAGCAGCATTTGGGTTTAGCTAAAAATGCAGATTTTAAAAATTGGTAACTCATGTCTGTTTTGCTTTCTCATTCCTATTGTGCATTGCTCATCTCTTACGTCTGTGTAATATATTGTTTCAGATATCTGAAACATGTTTAGATGATTTACGATTAACTATTGAATCTCTACAACAGTGCTTTGCAGATTCAGAAGTTCACTAACCCAATTTAAACCTAAATTAATGATGAAGATGCAATTTAAAAAGATCATTTTCATCAGACTTCGGATATTGTGTCTGGCATAAGGCTGGCACACTGTTATGATGGATTCCTATCTTTTATACATTGTGTGGAATTTAAGAGAAACTGGAGGGAATGCGTAAATTTAACAGATTGAAATAAAGCCTGCACTGTTGCATCTCTTTAGCTCGTAGATGTTGCTTATCATTCTGCAATCGAACCTTGGTGTATTGCTTTGGGGCCTTATCTGGTTCCCTCAAATGATTGGATTACATTGCATGTACCACCTGCTTTATTGAAGTAAAAAAACAAAAAATTTCTGTACTACTTACACCTGTGACCAGGATAAATAGGTAAAAACTGAAGCTGGCCTCGTTTTTTATCTTGCTAAATTTTTACCTCAATCTAATTTTTATTCCATTGCTTTGTATGCTTTTTATTATTATTGCCTTTTGGATTATCAAGCGTATGAATTCTTTTTTCCTTGAAGGAAGAAAATGTTATCAAGTGACCAGGTTATAAATCTGTTTTTGTGTATGCAAATTAATAAGTGTGTATTGTTGTTTTTCACATCACATTTATGTATTTGCCAAACTACGATATATTTAGTATAAATACTAATGAATACTAATGTTGGATAACATTGTGTGGCTTTTTCAACATGTAGGCAACAGGACTGTGGAGACTAAAACCTAAAATCCATATTAATCATAATAGTTTGGTTTTGGTTGGATATACTCAGATCAGGTTAGAAATTATTTGGTTGCGATCAAAGTTTGTCATTTCCTTTTTTAGCTTGAAACATGTTTTTGCCGTGTTTAGGGAATGTTCTGGTCATTTTTATGTAATGGGATTAATAAAAACAAAGGTTATCGGTGGCCTTGATTAATTATTTTTTGAAACTTCAAATTCTGACAATGTTTCTTGGTAAACATTATAATCAGTTGAATTTTTTAGTTTGATGTTTTTGGGCTTTACATGTTTTTTTTGTCCATTGTCCCTGTTAAATAAACTAATAAAGTAAACTAACCATGAAATGTGTGTACCAAGAGTTCAAAACTGGTTTTAGCTGTTCCATTAGTCAGGCTGTCTGCTCAAGTAGACTCTGCAGTCAGTCGGCTAACAGGCATGCAGCTTGCAGTTTACCAATTGTAATGTTAAGAGTGACTGATGTGACTGTGCTACCGAATGTATTTTCAGAGAGCTGAATTTACAGTTTTTGTAAGCCAGCTCAACAGCAGTGTGTAGCAATAGGTGCTGCGAGAGGCAGAACAGTATTACTTTTATCCTCCAGAAAGTAGGAGACAACTCTGGTCACAGTGGCTCTTTTTATGGGTACATATTAAAAGAACCCATAGATACTACGTAACAGAAGATTTTAGTGCTTTTGAAACCCTAAACCCTTCCAAATGTTGCCACCATAACTTTGCAGCGTTTTTCTACCCACAGAAGCCTGGTTGGCTGTGGACACATTTTTTAAAAACCATTGCAAAGTGAACCTAGACTCCCAATACTGCTCCCCCTTTAATGTTGCTCTGAATCCACATCAGTTTGTCACTTGTAATTCAGTCATAATTGGCCACAGAGACCATGAATCAATTAAGCCTTAACATTTAAAACTCAGAGCATATCAGTGAATAGTTCATCTGCCCCTCCCCATGGTAGAGCAACCATCTACTATTGGGGAGACTAGATAGTTGCTCAGACTGTATGATTTATAGAAAGAACCAGTATTGAGGTTTGTGATTCTGCATAGCTGTATAGCTTTACAGTTCCCAACTTCATGTTTATGTTTTTGTCCATTTTCACTGTGCCAGAAAACTGTGATTACTGATCCTGCAGGGAGAAACATGACCCTTTTGTATCCACATACAGACACATTTATGGCAAGGAATGGAACTGTTTGTGTTGTTCCAGGAATTAATGCTATTTTTTTGTCTTGTTTTTCAGGACTGTGGGGACGCTACAGCAGCAGGTGTTTTTTTTTTTTTTTTTTTTTTTCTTGCTGGATTTTAGCCCACTGACATTCTCCCACAGCCATGGAATCGGTAGGTTCAAAAATATCTTTTAGAGAATTTCAGAGTAAGCCTGTTTCTGCTCCTTTTCTAAGGCTGCTTCTGTTGAGGCATTTTTAGTAAGCACCTATTTAAGCTTATTCTTTTTGGCTTTTTTGATATTTTTCCTTCAGAATATGGGTTGTGTTGCATCATGTATGGGCATTCTTTATGATGTGCCACCAGAAACCTTGTGTCTTACTTGGCTTATTTCCAAACCTATCGTTCTATGGTTAGTGAACATTATCCAGGTGAAATATGTTTTATTATTTAAATATTAGTTTGTGTTTTCACTGTTAAAAGTACATGGAAAGCTTTTCAGAGATGGTTTAATTTCACAAAGGGGTGTCTGCCTTTACCTTGTATTGCTAGACATGCAAGAGATGAGATGCCTGTACCAGCAGGCTGGCTGAAAGTACAGTAGTATTGAGCTCTATCCACTGGAATGCATGTATTAAGAATGAGGCTTAGTGTGTGCCTAACCTCTGCTTTTCTGTCCCTTTGTCAGAGGCTGTGTGTGTGCTTGTCTATAAAAAGTAGGTCACAGCCTCTGTAATGCACAACTAGCATGTGTCCAGCAGAAGTCCTCCGAATCCCCCAGTCTCTATTTCACACATTTCACATGGCGGCACGCACAAATATGGCTTCCTGTTGGTTGTGTGACTGTAGCAGAAATCCCATATAAAGTTGTAGGTTTGGGTGAAATAACTGTGTACGTCATGTCTATGTCAAAGAATATTAACGCAGCACAAGCAAAATTAGGGTAAATTTTGTCACATTTAGTGTTGCCACATCTCTACTAATATAGTTGTTGAGATATTAGTGAGAATAGAAGGCAGATGCAATGTGGAGAGATGTCAGGCTCATTTAAAGAGGAAGGTAAAATAAATACAATTCATAAATGTGACGCCATGAGATTGCTGTAAGAATTAACCAATCTTCATTAAAAATAAATCTTAAATGGCATATTAACATCTTACTACAAAAGCAAAATTAGAAGCAGTTAAATTTCTTATTTAATATTTGTTTCTCAGTAATGGCTATTTACACAAACAGCCAGAGTTTTGACCTTTTCCTCACCTTTGTATAAATTAATTTTTCTTCTAGTTCCCACTTAATCTATTAGTCTCCTTCCGTCTGGCCCTCTTATGCCTTTGTGCCTCTGCAGCAGCAAGAGCTGTTTCTGTTCACCTCTAAGAGTTGTCTAGATCTTCTTTCTATCAGTGGAAACCAGGAAAACTAATCACAAAGCTTATTTTAGTGCCAACAGTCTGGATACATGTTGTGTGTGTGCATTTGGGGGCTGGATAAACACCCTTGCATGCACACACACTCAGTCAGTCACACCAAACCCTCTGCCACCCTCCTCCTCCCATACCTCATGTGATGCCAGTCACATGCTTTCCAGGCAAGCAGCTCAGTAAATCAGAATCCGAGTTTTATTTTTAACTGCTTTAAATCCTCAACCTGGTCTCATGGTTTGACAGAACTGACTGAGGTTGCTGGTGATCACTTGCTTCGTTGTCTTTGTTCTGATTTACCCGATCACAGCCAACGCTCTCCACATGCTGCTCACCTGAATTTTATCACAACAGGCCCTTGAATTCCTAATATGCAGTCCGCTGTCAGTCAGACTGATGTCTTTTATTATTTTGAAAAGTTGGACTATTGCGATGGTAACAATTGTCATTAGGATTTTTTTTTTTTATGTGTAAAAAAAAATCTTAAATGGCATTATGTAAGAAAGGATGAAAAACTCAATTCATTATGCATCATTAAAAGGTTTAGTTGATCTTTAAAAAGGACCAATTTTACTGAGCACAGATTTTTATTTTTTTTTTTAGTAAGTTTCTGGCTAGTTCTAAGATGAGATGTTTTCATGTTGATTTTAGGTGCTGGAAGGGGAGGCTTGAAATGATCCTCTGCTTTAATACTTCTTAGCTAGCGAAGGAGAGAGTCGATAAGCTGAGTTTGCAAGTATGCGTGAAGTGTGTGGTAGTGTATGCTTCACAGAGTCTGGTCCTGTGGTAGCTCTAATAGTGGCCTGTTTTCACAACGAGATTTTGCAGCCATAGTTTGGAAGAGAGTATTAAATGTGCCAAGACTGGGCTAGTGTTCCAACTTCATCGACATCTGAATAAATGACATCAAAAAGATGTTAATATTTGTGAAGAATGATCACCTGAAAGAATCCAGTTTCCAACATCAGAACTGAATGCTGCTCAGTGCTGATAACTCTCTTTGCACTCAGATTTCTACAGATGGGTTAGGACCTCATCTTTAGAATTTATCTAAAAATAATTTTATAATTTGACTAAAGGAAGCAATTATGTGAAGTGATTTACAGCTTCCTGTAAAGAGTTTCCATCAGAGCTGTGTTTGGCAAATGCAACTGTATAGATGTATGTTTCATCAAAAATAATATTGGAATCAGTGATGTGAGGTATTATCTTGGGATGCACTACATATATTGGCGTTAACATCATTATCGGCTGATTTTAATAAAAAAGAAAAAAAATGTAACTATCAGTATCAGTCCGATAAGTAAAATTGGGTAGATATTAATAGCTTATGTACGTATCCATTTGTTGTTGTTTGTTGTACTGGAAGTGGAGGGGGGAGAATGTTGATGTAGGTTTTTCTGTGGTCACAAGATTGTGGTGTTTTTAACTGAGGCAGAGAAGAAATGTCAGCGGCCTTGTCGTTTTTTCAGGGTTTCAAAAGAATGGGGAGATACACTGAATCTCGATTATTAGTCACAACTACATTGTTAATATCGGTATCAGCCCATATTTTTATATCGGTGCATCACTAGTATTATATCTGTTTACCTGCTTCACGTAGTGTGAATATATATTGTTTCAGTTTTTTGCATGTAGGCTGTTTGCACAGAACTAGCAACTCTGCACCGTAGCCGATCATTAGTGGTTTTGCTTTTATTTTGACTGTAATCTTTCAGCAGTGAAGCTCACAGGGTAGATGTCGGTGAGTTCGATTTGGTGCAGATGAAAGGCTAAAATTCTTGTAATCTCAGACCTCTACTGCTTTTCCTCACAGCTCCACTTCTATCTCCTCTCTTTCTTCCAAAGCAGGGCTTGTTCCTCAGGAGGGATTAGTGTGAGCAGCAGATCTGAACTGGGAAGTGGGGCCTGCCAGTCACATTACATAACTCGCCCCCGCTACTGCGGCTCTGCCTGGCCTGGCTGGAGCGACGACCATAAAAGCTTTGTTTTCCCAACCTTCCCTTTTTCCTTCCCCTGTGCTGCTCCTCCCCCTTTCCTTAGAGGCAGACTGCATACTGATGTTTTATAGAAGCAGTCTGTTTGCAGGGAACAGGCGAGCCTCTGTGGCTCGGAGTGTGGAGGAATACGCTAATAGCCAGTTGAATGGCAGGGAGCTTACATCTTAGGCAGGGGAATTTCAGGTCTACTGTTGGTCATACAATTTCAATGAAATGGGCTGCAAGGAGATGCAGCACTTGGCTTTATTGCCTGCCAAGGGTTTGGATTTCAGTATGTCCAGTGATTGCACAGAGGCTACAAGTTCATTCTGTGTTGAATTTCTCAAGGTTGACAGCCTGTAAGACAGTGTGAGGAAGAATTCCCCTGTTGGCTGCTGCTTCTCCTCTTTTTTTCCTTTTATCTCATCATAGAGTAGAGCTTGCTCTTTCTACTTGGGAGTTTAGCTCTGTTATTGGAGTTGGGGTCCAAACAAAACTTGAATCTTTACTTACCTTAGAATTTGACTGTTGCATAGTTGTGTTGCAGTTTCTGTAAAGTTCATTGGATGAAAGCACTCACTGCAGCTCCATGAGTTCTCACTCAGCAAACAAGGCTGTGAATCCTTGATGGAAAAAGTTGCCACAGATCACCAGTTAAGACTTTGCTTCAATTGTTAACACCTTGGTTCCCTCTGCTACCAAGGGTGACATTTAGTGAGCAAGATAACTGATTTGCTGAATGAATTTTAGCGAACACTTGACTGCAACATTATATCCTAATTAACTATTCTTAAATGTTACCGAAATACAGATAGTAAATTCTGGAGTAGGACGAACCCTTAAAGCCGTTTAGCTATGACTTATGGTGATCTGAAGTATTTCTCTGATTTTCATCGTCACGTTCTTTTAATGTGTAGCTATATAAACAGCATCTGATTTGGTCTTGTTGTTCTAAAAGTGTATTTTGTATAAAGAAGTTTGTCATAACCATAATACTGTGCTTGAATGCCACCTTTTTTATTTAGTATCAAACACATTTGATACTATAAAAATCAATGACCTGTGTCAGGGGTTACACATAAATTGACTGCAGTATCACTTTAACATGATAATTTTACAAAACCTCTGTATTAAGAAAAACATAGCAAATGTTTCCCTGACTACGGTGCTGTGCTGCTAATAAATATCAAACATATTTAATTGGTTTTGATATGAGACATTTATATTTTGTGCAATGCAACTATGCACATAGCTGAAATGGAATACCACAGTTACTTGGCATAACTTATCTGAAGTGATTCATTTCACTATCTGTGACAAAAAAAACATACAAATTTAAAGAAAATCACTTAAAATCATTTATTCGGAAACATAAGACAACTAAATACCAACACGTTTTTGTATTCTTATATATCTTTGTCTTACCAATACATGGGGTTTTGATCAGACTGTTGTATTTAACAAAAAATACATGATACACATTTAAGTATTACTAGATAATTATTTTTCCGTTTTTGCAGATGGAGAATGATTGATTGGTAGGTGCTGTCTAGCATCTAAAATACATGACAAAGCACAATCTTGTAAATAGTAGCTATTGATGTTTGAACAATTTAGGCCCATAACTGCTTGAAATGTTGGTGTTCTTTGGATCCCTTCAGTTAGAAGCTCGTGTTTGAAAAATGGGTTTGAGATTATAAACCCATTTTTATGATCGCTTTAAAACTAATCTGAAACAACACATCCCAATGTGATGTAGCTTGAGTCTTATTTCCTTTTAGGCTTGTCAATATAATTTAGACGCCTTCGTTACCTTTTTTTATCTTGAAATGGAAAAAAAGAACATGATTTATGTAACCGCATTAATTGGAGTAACACTGCTCGCTATGCCGGTTCTCAGTAAATATACAAATCAGGTAATCATCCGCTCCCCTCTAAAATGTAAAAACCAAGATTGTCAAGGACTCTGAGTCTCTGGCTTGGATTTGTATACAATCTTGGCTACATCTCTGCATTTGGAAATGGGATTGGGTGTTCTTTCACTGCATCAGTCGAGAGCCAAGTTCCCATCAAAGAGTAGCTGCTACACCAAAGACTGTGTTTAGATGTGATGGCTAATTTTAGAGCTGCTAGGCCCTTGTCCAAGGTGGTGGAGGATAAGATAACATTGAAGTAGCCCTCCCTCCCTGCACGGTTGGGTTTTGTTTGTATACCCAATAACTCTCATTCAGGCCCCTGTGGATGTAGTGAACAAAGACCTGTTTGTATGTTTACAAGAAAATCCTATTCATGCTTTCACCTCTCGATGAGTTTCAGAGCCCACTGAGGATTTGACAGCTGCATGTATGACCTAATAAAAAGCCTTTCAACGTATCACAATGTCACGTGAACATGCTAGTTTTATATTTGAGTAAGTGCGTTGGACCTTTTCTTCTTCTTTCTACTAATGAAAATGCTAGTGTACATGGCTATAATCAAAATCTTTTCCAGATATTAAAGGATTGCTTTAAAAGCTTGTGATTACTGCCATTTTGGTTGGTGTCTGATGGGGCCAATAATTATTTGAACTTGACAATTGTGTTTTTTTTTTTTTTTTTTTCTGTCAATGGGTATAGTATCACAGTTAAGTATTGTGATTAAAATCTCAATAATAAACCAAAATTTCACAATTGAGACAAATCTAAAAAGAAATGTGTAGCTTACCAGATGCTTAAAGTGTTTCCAAAAAGTTTAAAAAGACTTCTGCTTTAAAAAATCGGGCCATAAAAATATTTTTGTGTAATAACATTGAGGCATGCACTCACACACAAAACTACTAAAATACTTGGCGATGTACTCGTTGAACACACATGTAGCAGAGCTGTCCCAGCCAGGCCTTTCTCCCCTGTCCCTCTCACAGCCACAGAGCAGTGACCTTGGTTTCAAGTAGCTATACTCTGTTAGAAAGCCAACACCTCTCTGGGGATGGGCTGACCTTGTTGTCTGACACACTGTAAGTCTGCACACCCCTCTGTGTCTCTCTGTCTTTTATTCACTCACTGGCACATCAGTAGCCGTAACAAGTCATTCTGCCTCAATTTCAGTGTTTCAATATTGGAAAACTGTCCTGTAAGTGAGCAAACGTTTTTGTTTTGTAGATTAAACACAAAGATAAAGAAACTGGACGTTGAGAAGGTTAGGGCCTCTCCATAGCCAGGTGTTTCTTCTGTAGACTTCTTGCTCTTTCAGCAACGGCATACTCTGTTTATGAGGATGTGAAGCAGCGCACGTTGTCTCGCACCAAACTCTTTATGCCCATCTCTTTTTTTTTTATCTCTTGCAGTTGTACGTCTGCATGCAGTAAGTGAGTGAATGGGTTGAGACATGCTTATCCACTTTGTTCAAGCCTTACAGGTGGAGAGTTGTTATAGAATAGTTTCCCCCTCTATTTCAATGGTTATGTGTCTCTTTGAGACAGCAGTAGCACTGTTTAAATAAACCATCCATGTTAACTGCATAAAGGCATCACATAAAAAAATTTAACAACCGTTTATTTTTTTAGAAACACTTCTTTCCTGCAATACTGTACTTCATCTATAATTCTATGTCCTGTAGGATGACGTGTCAGAATGCTCTTTTCCGTGGTGGATTGTTTGTTTTCTCACATACAACTGTGAGCATCTGAAGTTATAAATGAAATTAGAGTAAGAAACAAAAATCTGGGTTTTATTTATTTGGTCGCTTAAAGACTGAAAGTGTTATATGCAGTCGCCATTGAGTTACATTTTGTTGCAAAACCCTGAACTGTGCAATTAAGACCTGTTGGAATCTGTCTTGTTTCCTTTCCTCCATCATTTACACAACACCAGAGCCTCTTGTTGCTTGGTGGACTTCTTTACAAATTGCATGTATTCTTTGGGATGTTTGTTGTGACAGTAAATACAAGGAGAACACTTTATCTCACATTAAGTATTTGCATGAATAGTTAGAAATTTTGTCAACAAAATAAAGTTTTGGAACTTCTAATGCTGTTAATCAAAATGCCAACACAAACTTCCATTGGAACCACAATTATAACTTAGTATGGGGGGAAAAAAAACGATTCCATCTTCACAATGTCCCTAGGACTTTCCATAGGCTCTAGCATCTCTGGCCACATGTATTAGCATGGAGTGCATGAATGCATCAAACTTAAAATCTGATCATAGGAAATGCTGCATTTATGCCTTCATTTACAACTGTGATATTACACTTATTGATGTTCTAATGGGGATCGCAAAGCTGATTTTTGTTGTTGTTTTTAAGATATTTTGTTGTAATGCACTTGAGCTTGAATAAAGAAACTGATCTTTATTACATTACCTTTTCATATTTTGTCTGATGCTCCCATATAATGTACATTTTATTCAATCACAGTCCACTTATCACACTAATATGAATCAGTGATCTACAGTGTAATTTTCTTACTTTTAAAAGACTTTTAAAAATGTTCTCTAAATATGAACGATATGAAATTGATACTGATGTACGGAGTACTTCAATAACTATGTTGATAATCATCAGCCCATACTTTCATAACCATTTTCTTTTCCTTTGTGACAATATCCACATCACTCTGTAAGCCTGAGACTCTTAGCCATTAAAAATTTCCACCATGTCGGCATCAAGGGCAGTGATCATATGTCCAGCTAAGCAAGGGTGGTGGCATCAACTAAATCACCCTTTGGTTACCTAGCAACAACCTGTTGAGTGACTTGTTCAGCAGCGGTTTGAGGTTTCGTCACCATGCCTCATAACTACTTAAAAATAAAATGGCGTGGGGTGAAAGGAGAAAATAAATACAACAACCTGAGAGGAAACAGCGGATTAAGGAATCCACTGTGGATCAGGAAAGGTGATGTCTCATGTTTCAGATAGTTAAAACAAAAAAGTAATTGATAATCATCTATCGACTGATATAAAACCCTCATTGTTTTTCAGTCATGATGATGTCCTGCTCTGGTATGATCTTTGGAGCCTGAACTTTGAGACGCATCATTGTTTGGTAAACATGAGGTTGCACAATCACTAGACAGGATTTGCAAATCTGCATCTTTTTCCTGCTTTTTTATTTAGTAGTGTTTTTTTTTTTTTTGTTGGATTGGTTTTGTTTACGTAGAAATACTTGAGCTTTTCATTATTAAATGGGCATGTTTCCCATTTAACAGTGTGTAACTTTGAATGGAGTTTGAAGTTGATCTCAGCACCATGTGCACTAGGTTTTGTATAATCACATTCTCAGCCCAGCCAATATGTAAGGCCATACGTTCATTTAAGAGTAGAAGTTTTTCACTGCTTTAAATAACAAAGGACATTTCTAAAATCAGACTTATTTTAGTTGTGCTGTGTACAGACTAATTTTACCCATGTGTTTGTACTTTGTAACATGTTGTATGAAAGCTAGTTTAGGGCCAGCAGCTAGGCAGGCAGATGAAGCAGATGGACCTGTTTGGACATAACCATTCCCATGCCACCATATTCTTCCAGCGTTTTTCCACCTGCGTGGCTCTTTGCAGATGACATGAAAGGGAGCAGAAGTCTGTGTGTGTGCGTGTGTGTGTGTATGCTTATACTACAAAAAAGGGAAAATGGACATAAACCCAGGACAGTGAAAGAAGTCTTGCCTAAGCAGAATTTTGCTTACAGGCCGTGTTTCTGCCTCTGCGCTGCCTGTCAGGATCCACTCTGCCTTCTCTCTCCAGCTCCTTCTCCCTCTGGTGCACTCTGCTGTCTGATCTCTCAGCCAAAGCAGCACTTTTATTTTTTTTTCCGGCGAATGTTTTACCTTTTCTGGTATATACTGTACTGTGGAGTCATTGCAGCTTGTTAGACCTCATTGCTTACACAAGTGCTTTAACCTTAATGTTGACGATCTTGTTGCTCTGAATGTGTTTGAGTGTTTGATGTTTCATTAGGGTAAAAAGAAACACTTTTTTAGCAGATTTTATTCTTATAAACTGTGTAGTTAAGACTCAAGATAAACTTTATACCTTAACCCTGCGTTGGCTAATACAGTAGCATGCCAAAAGCTGATTATGGAGGCGACAGCAGTTGATACTTGAACTGTGTAGAAAGCAAAGTATTGCTAAGTGATTACAGCCACAGATTTTATGGTCAACACTGGCATGTTTCAGATGCACTGTCACCTTTGTTGTCTAGTTTACTCACGTTTCAGGAAACTTTAGAGAAAATGATTTACCAGTTCTGGCATTGCTGTTTTACATCTACGTTTCAGCCTGGCTTTGAAAGCATGGTAATACTTGATTTTTCAATAAAAGCTTCACCATAGGTCATATAAATTAACGTAATGGTATCAGAATGACATAGTATGACCGTAGAGTTTGTAATGACTGAACATGCACATCAGATACCATCTAGTCTGTCTAAAACAGAACTGCTGTAGGTTATGTATTCAAATGATTATCTCCAGACACAATGTCAGAGCATTCAGTCCAACGTGTAAAAAAAACATTTTTCCCTTTTCAAATGAAAGCCATTTAATTAGCTAAAATATAGGGTCTTTATCTTCAAACAATATGCATTAAAATATATGAATATTTAATATTACATTTTTGAATGAAACAAACAAGAAATGTTTTTATGTGTAGAAACATTTTTTTTATGGAGTTGGCAAATGTTTACCTCCTTAGCTAGGCAACTAATAGTGGCCAGGAGACGACTGCTCTTGTAATTTTCCTCCGATAGCAGTGAGAATAAAAAACATCTTCAAAAACCCTTCCTCGTGCTGTACATCCAAGTATGTACATCCGAGACATTTGAGAGTCACATCGTTGGTAGAGGAGTGCTGAGTTCTGGTTTAATGGAGAATCAATAAAGAATGAGTAAAGTTTCTGGAAGACTCTTCCTCTACTCTAACTGCTCCAAATAGAAAATCCCAGGGAAATATCAATATAAAGTCTCCCTGTTTTACTGAAAAAAAATACATTTTGTGCAAAAAGAATGTATTTATTTTTGGTAACTTTGCATTGTATATATATATATATATATATATATATTTTTTTTTTTTTTTTTTTTTTTACCTGTTCTGGATTTCTGCCTACAGTGAGCAGATGTAATCAGAAATTTTCCTTCTAGACTTCTGTTTCCATCAACAGTCTGCCCGTTGTCACCACACCGACTCCTGCTGTTATCGACCTAAAAATGTGAGACCAGATTATGGAATGAGGGTTAGCAGGACAGAGACGTCTGTGGTTTTCCCCAGCCCTCTGTGACTTTCACTGGAGTTGTCATAAGTGTTATTACTCATGAAGCTAATGCAGAACAGCAAGTTCATAATTAGTGGGTTTCTTGTGTCTCAACTATCAGCTATTAATTTAGCAAATCCTTCCAAAGAATATTTTAGATTTTATTTGGTCATAAGTAGGAGAACATTTTAAAAATGCCATAATAAGACGGTTAAAACACAACATGGCAAACACACGTGGAAGAGGTGACCTCACAGGGCATGAGCTTCAGTAGTCCAGTGGTCTGTAAAACCTTTTAAAATAAGTGAAATCAGAGGAGGACTGTTTTAATAATTGAGTTTCAGACAATTGTGAGAGAATTGTGAGTCTTAACCTTCACTATCTTGGTCTTAATTGTTTTCAGACATGTAAATGATTCTAAAAAGGCAGTAATAAAGGCATGAGAGGGAAAAATGTGTGATTTAGAGACACCTTTTCTATAGGTATTGTGTAAGATCATTGATTGCACTTAGGCACACAAACCACTAATGACATACAAAGTAAGTTTTCTGGGGGGTTTCCACAGCGGTCATCAGTATAGCTCTGCTTTTGTTTCTTCTGCTGTTCCCCATCTAGTTGAAAGCAAAGCTCGCCTGTTTTGTGACCTTTGACTAATGTAAGTGCATTGCTGCGGCGGTCTCACAAGCGCCACTCCCTTGATATCAGTCTTATATCAACATATTTTTAGATATGGAACAAAGCTGTCTTTGTTGCTGAACGAGCAGATCATTTTAATTCTTCACATGTAGTTTATGAAATTGAGTATTGTTACACACGGCCTCTGTGACCCATCTGTCTGCTGTTGACTAATTTATCCAAGTTACTTTCTCTTTTGTTTTGCCAACACGGCTACATAATGACTGAAACCATACTATCTCTGCAACATCAACAGGCTGAATGCTACACTGCAAACAACACACTATGGACTAATAGTATGTGCATAAATCGTTTTTCTTATTTTTTTTTTTTTTATATAGTTAAAAAGTGGATTTTAGTATTGTAGTCGGACCTGTAAATGGATTAAAAAAAATCTAGAAATTCCTAGAATATTTGTTTCATTGTTGGCTGCGACCCCTCCAAGAAAAAAAAAGTTGATTTTTCCAGTTTAATTTTAGCTGCCTAAATTTTCTAGCAATGTATTCTTTTTCCATCTCATTATTCAACATTTGCTCCAGTTGTGAGGGTTATATTTAGAAGCGTTGTTGGGTAGAGCAACACTCTACTGGTAGCAATGGTATTCAGTGGCTTATTCTGCACATGCCAGGCATGTTTAAACACTACTGTCCTGCAACTGCTTGTGTCTTCCTGAGTCAATCATTGTCCATTGTCTTTATTTATTTATTTATTTATTTTTCTCGTGTTACAATGTTTTTATTTACCCAATAACCTAGCGCCGCTCTTTCAGTTGCATTCAACTCTATAATAATGACGAGCAGAATATTTCGCATGCCCTCGTAGGAATATAATTTTTCTCCTGAGCCAGTAAAACAAGGCTGAGTGTGTAAGGCTTGGTCACTGGCCTGTGTCTACAAGACTGGGATTGTCAAAGGATTTTCATGAGAAAACCACAGCTTATGCCTCTTTTTTTTTTTTTTTTTTTTTTTTTTAGCAGCAAAGAAGTACAAAAATAGTTGTTTTGTTTGTCTTTTTTATAAGATGACAAGATGCTGAGGTATTACGTTATTGGCTAAATCCAGTTGACTTCACCAAATATTTCTCACTCAGCCTAAGCAAAATCACATTGGTTTGTGGATCAATGATTTCAATGATCTACCTTCATCAGTCAGTATAGGTTTATATTATCACTACATATTTAGAATGCAGATTACAGATATTGTTTTCTCTTCTTTTTTCCCCACCATGTATATCCAGAAGGGGAGAGTGACTCACACTCATCCACCCTCCCATTTAGAGAGTTTATGTGCTTGCTAGGAGCTGGTAGCTTGTTTGTGACAGTGATGTGTTCAGATAAGACATCGGAGGTGTGTTTACTGTCTATTTTACACCCTCCATCTTTTTCTGCTGCTCCTATTCACATCTCAAAGCTTCAAACTCGCCCACAGAACGCGCTTAGTTGGATATAGTGTTTTTATTTTGTGAATAATATAATGACTCATAATCCTAAACTCAAGAGTTAAACAGAGAAGGCCAAATGAATAAACGCATGTGGAAATGCAACTCCTTTGTTAATATAAATGATTACAAAACATGTAATCTCCTAGTGGCATTAAAAGTTAAGTCTGTTTATTTTGCTTGTGCAAGATAGCTGAAGTGCACAAGCAGTCAAAACAACGGTCAGAATTACTCATCTCAAACTAATGGGTGGGCGTTTTCTGCCTTTTGACTTTGAGCATTTATCATGTGCTTCCTTTATTCCAGTGATAGTTCCATATTTTAGTTTCTGTAGCTGGCAAATAGAGTGAAAAGTTTGGATGTGCAGATTTTGCACCACTACTCTATTTTGGGTCTGTACTGGCTTACCGTGTTGCAGACATTTTTATTGCAGTTTGAAGTGCTGACGGAGCTCTGTGTGGCCGTCGGGCTGTCTAGGCAGTGCGTGTAACATTTCATCTGACTGTCCTGAACATCTGCCATATGCTTCACAGAGATAAGCACCTTGTTCTTGCTAGAGGTTTCTCCTTCTATTAAATGTCTGTTCAAAAAAACGTTACACCCTGCTCCTGGCTGACACATTTTCCATTTGAGGCACAAAAGTTTCATATTTTGAAAAGAATGTCATGTCGATGTGAAGGCTGCCGAGTTGTTCTGTGATCCCAGCTGTATTTAGTGAAAGCACACATATTCCCATCATCTACCGGTATGGTGTGAGTGATAGAAATAATGATTAGGATAAGTATGTTTGTGTGTTTATCGTCAAACTAAAAGAGCTTTAATCACAGCTAAAACTGTCCTCTGATGTGGCTACAAATCGGACTTGGAAAAGAAGGTTTTGTTGTTGCTTGTACCTGTCACACCTCAAATGGCTGAGGAGAGAGTTGGGATATTTAAATGAGTGAAACAGGAGAAGTGATGGATGCTTAACTTCCATCAAACAGATGCTAGAGTTCTATTTTTCCAGCTTAAAACTATGTTCCAACGTTGTTATCCATTTGTCTTTCATCCCTGGCATTTATGGTTTGTCTTTCATTTGATCATTCTAAATATCTATTATGCTATAATTAAAATTGGTTTTACACTCCTTTTTTTCTGGGAAAGCTGCTTCATTATTAAACTTATCTCACTTTATTATTTTAAAGCATCTGTACTAGGTCATACTTTCTACAAAGGCTCCACTATTACCTGCCTTACGAGGAAGAAAGACATTTCCACAGTTTGAAACTATTTCCTGATGCAAGTGCCACTTATGCAGGTTGCCCGGTTTTAAAAATACATTTGGCAGGCTATGGATGTGGTTTGTAAAGCAGCGGACTGCAGGCTGACAAACTCTCTCCTTACTCTTCTAGCCTTGCTCAATGAGGAACTGAGCAGAAAAAATTTAAGTGCCAGTGAACAAATGTGATGACGACTTTATTGTAGCTGTAGGTTACAATAAAGTTGAGTTGATTTTATGTTTTAATAGAAAGCTATAAAATCTTGGCTTAAATTTTGTGTAAATACGACTAATCCGTGTTTTTTATTATACAGGGAGAATCATGTACCGGGCTGGTTGATGATTTTATGGTTGTTGTGTTGTTGTTTTTTTTTTTTTATCTCCGTCTACCACATCTGAGTGTGAGGTGTACAGCTACAGTGCAAGTGCCTCAGAGTTACTGCAGAGTAAAATAACAGTTCATGGCTTCTCTTTAAGACCAATCCTGAATTCCTTTCAAAAGCTGCACTTTTTTTTCCCCATTTCTGAAATGCTGGTGACCTCATGCCAGCTTCACCTGTGCCCCATTTTCATTGTGTTTTTCCATTTTTTTTCCCCGTGCTCTGCCTCAGCCAACTAAAACCAAAGCCAGAGAGAAATGAGGTCGTAGGTAGCGGTGTGAAAAGAAAGCACGGTACTTGTCTCTGGGAACTAAGGTAGACAGAGAGGGTAATGCTATACCAGTAATACTCTGTTTCTTTCTTAGTCTGTTATCTGCGACTTCACTGCTTGGCCAGTAGAGTCACACAGTGAATGGCTTTTGTCTCAATGCAACATTTCTTCACCCTGAACTGTTTGATTGCTCATCACTTGCTTGCTTTACATAGCTCTTTAGGCCCAGGACAGTGTTGCTGTATTAATATTCTACAAGCATCCGTGGTATTTTTACATCCCATCAAAGTCTGTAAACAAAACCCTAAATCATAACATTTCCCTTTTACTGTCATGTTAAAGTTGCTCTCAGTGAAGCACTTGGAGTAGGCAGAGCTACTTTTAGGCAGCAGTGTCGCCTACTTTCTTAGCTAAACATGTTAGTGCACTTACTTGCTAAGTGGTTAATTACTATTCATGGTGAAGATTGAACAGTTATATGTGATTGTAGGGGTTTGAGTGATATCGACTGTTAACTGGAGGTCTGTCTATTTCAAGCCTAAAGGGAACAATTAAGAGCTTGGATTTGATGAATGCATAGTGATAATTGTCAAAAAGTAGCATTAACATTTAGAAGAGGGTTAGAAGTACAAAGAATAGTAGTAGAAGAAACCTGTTTATGTCTATCAGTACATTTCTAATCAACTTAAGAATTTTACCTGTTTCCCATTTAGTACTTTTCAATTGTACATATTTTAGTTTAAATAATTGTGAGAGTATATTTTTTTAGGTTTTGCATTATATTAGAACTGTAGGATATTAAGAAAATACTCCATTGTGATATTAATGTAAAATACTGGTAAAATACTGCAATAATGCCAGTTGCATTTACTTCTCCCTTTTGTTTCTTTCCCATCATTATGATCTTCCTACACCCTTGCGCTTTAGCATTGTGGATACCAAAATCTTTATCCGATGTTGGCATTAAGAGCAGCAGTAGTCCATCCAGCTGGCCAGATATGCTATTGGCAAGCATTTTAATGCACGGCACCTGGAATATTGTAGCTAACCAAAAGCAGCACCTTATTGGGCTTTAAAATTGTAATATTGTATGCTTTAAAATTGCTACTATGACTATGATCCAGTCATTTCCCTTAAAACCTGTGGCATGCTTGACAAAGTGCAGATGAACCTTATTGTCAGTGCAGATAAATGTTCACAGATGTGTGAGGAAATTGGTGAAATGAGCTTCCACATTTAAAATATGCAATTTGAGAGGAGACAAATCACTGGAGCAGTTCTTGTTGCTTGGAAACATACAGTGGATAGCAACTGCCTTGTTGAGAGTCAAGCGTCAGACTGAGAAGGATAAGGCATATGATGATTTTTTTTTTTATTATTATTATTCTTTGTATTTGTACCTATATATTTGCTGGGAGATTCTTCTCCCATCGTTTCCGAATCATAGTTGTTGTGCTCTTTGGCTTCTAGTTGTGGTGGTAAAGGTTAGCATGAGGAGCTTGGGTATTGCATTATGTAAACAACAGTGCACACAAAGACGGCAAAAGACGCATGTTTGTGAGCGAGTGGGAGGATGGTGGAGCATTGGGTAGCAAGTTCTGATGGAGCCGGATGTGTGCATGTTCAGGAATGAGATGAGACGGATCTGCTCCTCACCTGTCCTATAGAGAGATGTTTTACACACATACTCACACGCACACACAGCATATGAAGGGTACCCTGCCCTGAGTGCTGGTGGGATAATCTGATGAAGCTCCCCAGCAGCATGTGTGCCCACCTGTTAGTACAGCCCCTTGTTCCCACTTCAATCACTACCACATTACTGAGGAGAGAAAGGTGTGTGTTTAGATGAATGTGCAGCCGTGCTTCTTGACGTCTTTAGCCTTTAAATGTTGAAAAGGTGGCTGGTTTGTTTGCAGTTCTTACCAAATAGTAGAGATTATCTGCAATATTTCTTTCACATTTGAAGATTTGTGGTTTCAAACTTGAACTTATCTGTTGTATGCTTTGCCACAAGCTTGCATCTAGATCTGGGTTTAGATTGGGCTAGAAAGATGTTTGATTGCTGCAGTGTTGAGGGTAGCAAAGTCGAGCAAGGAGGAGTTTTATAACCGAGTTTGCTTTGCAACTGTGCTGAGTAGCTGCACAAGCAAATCCTTTGAGCTGCTCCGCACTTACTAACACTTAAACAGCCTCTGTTATTATTCTGAAACAGACTTCTCTAACCAGCAGGCCTCGCTGCTGTTGGCATGGTCTTTAACACCCCCAGCAGTTGTATAAATTAATCATCCTGGTAGCTAGAAAGGATAGCTGACAGCTGTTGAGTTGCTGACCAGCTGCTTTCCTGCCATGTCAGTGTGAATGTTGGTGTTTTCTGTGCAGCAGAACTTGTTCAGACTGAGCTGGTTGTCACAACGCAGCTCACTAAAATCCCTTCAAGTAACTACTGCAGAGCTGGGCTCGCTTGGAAATCAGTCATAATTCCATTTGGTCATGACTGTTGATGAATTTGATATTACTTGATTATTGAGCAAAAACAAAAAATAAACATTTAGGCTACAAAGTAAAATCATATCATCTTATTGAAAAATAATGGAACTTTAATCTAAAAAAAAACAGGAGTGATTGTCAACCACAATTGAGAAATGTATTAATACATTTTCAGCTGAAGTACAAATATAGAAACAAATTTTGAATCCTTGCTGTCTGTGATGAAAGCCTGTTTGGCTGAGCAGCAGCAGCAAAGGGGGGGATGGGTATGCTAAAGAGTGGGCTCCGACTTCACACAACAAAAGTGTAAAGCAATAAATGACAAAGTGCTGAAGCTATTAAGTAAGGTGCTGAATGCCGAGGAGCAATTTAGATGGAGTGGCGTGTCCTTTCCTTTCTTTGTTGTCTCCGTCTCTTGGCTGAAGAAGCCGGCACGCTCTCATTGGTCTCCTGCACTTCCTCTCTGCAGCTCAGCGGCTTTCACACTCTGCAGAAACATGAGCCTGAATAAATTGTCACACGCTCACAGATTATCTTCCCAGGATGTTATTTTGTGCAGGGGGGATGTTTGAAATGCCAGTCACAAGCACACTGCCCCCTCCCCCATCATCTCTCCTACACTGTCTTTTACAATGTATCCTTGAGCAGCCATGGATTGGAGCAATCTACTGTTGCTAGGCTCTACTGGTGTTGTTGTTTTTTTTTTTTAATGTATAAGTATTATTTTTTAGCATTTGTTTCCCAGCACTAATCGCATCAGTGTAGCGTAATGAGGCAACAAGTAGGCTTTTCTCACCAAAACACTTTATGGAGTCTGATTTACAACACAGCTATTCACACCATCCTGCTTGTTCCTCTGAACCAGCCCCTCTGTCTCTCTCAATGAGCATCTTCCTTTTCATCTCCCCCCAGTCTCTTTCTAGTCTTGTTCCCCTTATTTCCTTTTAAAAAGTAACCTAACCTGCCCACCTCCTGGGCTAACAGGGCGAGATGAGCCATTCGAGGCATAGAGGGAGGAAGATTGAGCGCGGCCGAGGCATTGACAGAGTAGTGAGGCGCAGCAGGGGTGTGGGAAGCTAAATATAGAGTGGCTCTTTGGAGCCGGGATGATGTCACGGGCCATGGAAGCAAAGAGAGGCAAACAGGAGAAAAACCTGCAGGGTTTAGAGGCTGCAGTCACTGCCATCAATTGACCAACAATCACGAGGGATGCGCAGATGTGAACATTTTGGCCGACATCGATACCCAATATAAATATTGCAGATATGGTCGATAATTGATATTTACCAATATTATATATGTATTATATATATTTCACCTCCCTTTCCACGCATTGATTAAAAACGACCACACCACTGATGTTACCACTGCCGCTCAGTTAGGCTGCATCACTATCATTAATACGACCAACCTTCTCCACTCCCCTCCAGAAACAAATGGCAACAAGATGGAAATAAATATTTGTTGTTAACATGGACCCAGTTTTATTTATCAGGCCGATACCGATCTACAGAGTCGGACTTACAAGAATGTGAGCCCTTAGGCTGGAGCTAGTTCTGGTGCCTCTGCACTAAGGAATAATTACTTAATTACTTTACTAGTGCAAATTCCCGTACATTAATAGGTAGGCATATACATTAACAGGCATGAATTTATGCATGGTAAGTTTAATATGTCTTCTAGCTGATAACTCAGTGTTGTTCCCAAATAATTCGACTGTAACTTTATAATTTGCTAATACTTCAATATTTTTATATTCACAAAAATCCCAAAATATTAATATAACTCTCCCAATTTGGCCCTATTGGTTTTATTTGAAGTGCAATGTTCACAAAACACGCATTCATAAAAAAAAAAAAAATCTTTGGAGCCTCTTTGAGAATCATTGCCCTGGTCTACAGTCTTATTCTGGCCCAGCTGATATGTTAAAAAATGACTATCGATCAAGACTTATTTTAGTGACATTATATTGTACATCCCAAATAATCATATGCAATTACTTATCAATGCTTCAAGTGGCATATTGTGTATTAGTTGCTTTTTTTTTTTTTAAACCATGTCTTGTTTTTGCACTTTGTTGTCTCTGTTAGGATTTATGTTTTAATAGGCGTGTGAACTGGCATGTGTGGTACATCTGGATTAGCTGGAATTAAGCAGGTAATATAGAAAAATGACGCCTGTTTTCATGTTAACAAACATGGTGTGTTTAACTTGATGATTATTCCTTTAAAAATGTGCAGGACAAATCAAAGAAAATGTGGAGGCATACTGCAGAAACTTCTTGGCTCATACGCTCCACATCCTTTTTATTTGGGAGGCTTCTTTTCTGCCCAGCAATAATATGCAATCTTCACGTTTCTAGTAACAGCTTAATGTGGAGATGTAAAAGCTTCAGTAAGAGGATGTGGTAAACACCGTGTGTATGAAGCAACTCGAGGGATTGCAGTTATTCTGTAAGCACACACATCCACTCCATGTCTTTTGGGGCGTAGGTATTGTAGCAGAGCACAGCACTAAGGACGATGGTCATTTCAGGGGCATGCATATATCAGGAAGTAACATCTGACTGACACTTTCATTTGAGGCTTGATTAGTAGTGGAAGGAGATGAGGGCAATGATTCTTGAGCTCTTGCCACATTTGCAATAAGGTCTATAAAAACTATGAAAAGGTTATGTGAACTGTTGCCCTTAATGATATTGTGGGTAAAGTCTCCCAGTCGTCTCCTGTGATTATGTGTAAAAACGGCATTGGTTATCCAGCACAGAATTTTTATCTGTCTTAGCTTTTGCAGGGTCAGGGCCAGTGAGGCTTTTATTGCAATGCGGCAGCTGCACCACAAAGCTGGGGCCTATTTCTATTGATCCTTAAGCCTGATGGATTCTTAAGTACAGAAGGCTGGCTTGCCTGGTTGGAGCTGTCTTGTATCATCTGTATTGACTCACCCTGCTCATGCTGATAAGCTGTCTCCTTTTCCAGAAACCTAAATGTCAGGTACTTCAAAAGCAATTTACACAGAAATTAAAACGTTCACATTTTAAAACACAGTAAAAATTGTGAATATTTCTAAGTAAAAGACAACTCTTCAAATTGACCCCATTGTACTGGACTCTGAACACTTATCAGTAAACTTGATAAGTGTACAGCGAACCCTCTTTCAAACATATCTTTAAACTAGGGAGTGTCTGCTTACAATACATCCTTTCTGTTTCTTTCACTATTTCTATCTGTTGACGTTCACCTAGCAACAGTCTTATAGGACAAATAGCTAGACCCTGGAAACCTACTTATTTAAAAAGTTTGTTTTTACTGAACAAAATTTGTGGATTTAATCTTAAATAATAGCTTAATCCTTCTAAACATCTCAATGAAATGGGAAACACTCTGATCAAGTTTGCCCCTTTTCTTTTGATGTGCTTTTCTTTCTTGCACATTTCCCTCATGTGTTCTTAAAGTAGTGTCTGTCTTGTCTCGGTTTCCAGGCAACACAGTAAATTTTTCTTAATCTTTGATTTCTTTTCTCTTAGATTGAGAGTGAGGAGAAGAGGAAGCAAGAATGAACAAGTGTTTTCAGCAACCAAAGCTAAAATTCTTTTTTTTTTTTTTATTAGTTAACTAACTTCTGTCTTAGGATTTGGTTTCCTTTGTAACCATTAACCAATACTTAAGTTTGCACATTTTAAAAAGTCAAAACTTAAGGTCTAAGAATCATAGCTTGCTACCCTTACAAAACGCGGCTGTAAAAGTATGGTTGTTTATGTGACAAGAATGAAATGTTGACATCCGTTAGTGTGAACAAAACTGGGATGTGTTCCTACTGATGGACTAATTGTGGAATAAATTACAATCTTTGTGGAGATCTCCCTACCAGTTTTTATCTACCGTGGTAAAATCTAGCCCCTTGTACTACACTTTGCTTAGTACAGAGGGTCTGGGCTCTTGTCTGCTGAGAAAAGGTTGGTTTCTGGTGGTGTGGACTGTGTTGAGGTTTTATATATTACCCAGTTGCTAAAGTTGCCCCAGGATGCACGTAATGTGCCAGTTTGACACTAAGAGGAATACCGTAAATTGCTTGCACCTTCAACAACTGTGAGTGAGTGAAGTGCTGATACAAATGAGGCAGCTTTTAATGTTAATTCAGTATTTGGAAGTGCAGCCAACACGGACTGAACAGTTTTGTTCACTTCCTCCACTGCCATTTCTAAAACTACAAGAAAACTACAATTCTAAGAGGGTGCAGGATAATCAACGTCATCGTTCGGTACTTCTTCTGTTTGCTGATTGCCCTGGTCAAAAATTGACCGAAGACAGTCAGAGTCAAGGGAAGAAAGCCCAGACTGTGCTGGAAGTGAGAATATTCTTTGAGCAGAATTGCACAGGAAGGCAATGTGCTAGCTTCCTGTGCTAGCTTTTGCCCATCATGGCCCGTTGTAGTTCGTTTTGTTTTTAACCTGTCCAGGGCGTACCCTTTCTCTTGCTGGATTACCGCTGCAGATTAGGGGTGCACAGATGACAATTGTATGCCAGTATCAGTATCCAAAATAAATATTGCTGTTTTAGCCGATGACTGATATTAATGAATATTATATGTATTTTCCTACCCATTCGACACTGTAAAAACAATCCTGTTATTGCTACTTGTCCATGCCCCTCCCACCCCCTGATTCAAACATGCTCCAACAAGATGGAAATAAATATAGTTTATTAATATTGGTCTGGTTTTACTTATGGGGCTGATGCAGATATTTTTTTAAAATAGCCAACATTCTAGATGTATTTTGGAGTCAAATATGCATTTCAAATCAAAATTTAAAAAAATTTAGTTTTCAGTGACACATTGTTAAGACGTAGTCCACTACTGGACTAAACCTTTCACTGTGAAGAAAAAGAAAAACGGAAGCGACTGTCTCATGTAGGCCGACATTGGTGAGTGGCTACACTAATGAAATGTATCGTTATTCTGTCGCACTGTAAACCTACCAAGTGTTCAGGCATATAGATGTAATTGATTTAATTAACGTTAAGGACGTTTCGAGCTAGGAGTCAGTATAGGTCATTGATTCTTTTAAAATCACTCAAAACAGTATTGGGGACTAGAAATCCTGTTTGGGATGTCCTGTTTTACTTTATATCGCATGTTTTTCTTTTTGATCTGGTTATATAAAGTGAATATCCTTAAGAGATTTTAGCTTCAAAGCTAATAAATAGACCATCAGGTTTTGTTACAGTGTTTGACATGCAGGTTCATATTAGCAACTATTTCTTTCTCCATGTTAGCTGTGGTAGCATAATAGCAATGAAGTGGATACCTGAGAAAAAATTAGGAAATCTGTTGATGGTGTTTTGTTTTTTCAGCCTTTATCATAGAGGTATTATTCTGACTCGTTGGAAGCTTTCACTTGTCCCGTGATTCAGAATGCCGCAAGCAGTTTGGTCAACTTTCACAGACCTAGAATCCATTATCTGTCATACATACTTTGTTCTAATAAACTAACACTCATTACAAATCTCGATTTCCCACAGTTTCAACAGTGTTTGCACATTCTTATCTAGACAGGTTAAAAGCAAACTATAGAGGCAGTGCAATGAATGTGTATGACTGTTTTGCAGCAGCACCAAAAATGTAGTTGTGAAAACAAGCTAGGAGCTGGCTATTACAGACCACCACGGTGAGCTGAAGGGAGTAAGGTTTGAGAAGAGCTGTGTGACAGCACAGAGGCACTATGTGTAGGCTGATGAGCTAGCTAGCAACTCAGCTAAAATGAAAAGCCATTATGTGCTTAATAGAGGCCTGGCAGCAGCCCAGCAGCTCTGACTAGTGTTGGATTAGGGTTGGACAATCAGGGCTGCAGGATCAAAACAAGGGGCAGGAACACCAGGGTCATTCTGCTTGCTAGGATACCATCTGCCCTGCCTGCCTGCCTGCCTGCCGCAGTCAGGGGGAGGGGAAAGAAAGCAGAGAGACAGGAGAGTGGGGGAAGGGTAGACCGAAGCTCTACAGGCAACAACAACACCAAAGGAGAGCCTGGCAGCTCTGTATGCAATCCAGTTTTGCTCTTCTCAGTTCAGCATGCTCTGCTCTACTTACACATATTTTTAACCACAGAATACTGGCATGTGCAGCAGTATTATCTCCAAAGGGTTATAGGACATCTCTTACATCAGATTTTTTTAATATACAAATACAATGGAGGTTTTAGGATTAAAGTACTAATCAGTTAAACTGAGAATATATAGTAATTTTCTGAATAATTACGTTTCCATTCTGAAACGTAATAAAAATAAGTTTCTGCATGGAATCGTATTGTTTAACACTGTTTTCATCCCAAAAACACTGGGATACACACCTACATTGACATTGAAGTTTTAAAGTACACATTTCAGCTGAATAGCTTTATCTTGTTTTTGTGCTAGTATATGAAAAGCTTTGTGGTTTATAACTCTGCATGTGACAGAGATCTCGTGAAACATTGAGCTGATTGCTAAGAACCTTATGGGATCGGGTTTAATATTCTGACCATATGCTTTAAAAAAGATCTGCTGCTGTTCTTCCAAAAAGATCCTGCCCTGAATTAAAGCGTAGTTAGCTGTTTTCTTTACTTTTCTCAATCCTCGGTACTTTTCAGATTCAGCTTTATGCCTTTCGTAACGCCCAAGTCTCAGACATTACATTTCCTGCATGCTCTGTAACACACATGTTCTTTATTCAAACACCCACTAAGCTGTGAGTAGGAGTGACTCTCAGATTGGTTCAGTCTCCCCCTTTGTGTTTGTGGGGAATGAGCTTGTCCAGCATTATTGTGTGTTGTGCATGGTGTGCACTCAGATTTGTTGTGGGGGTGACTCTGCATGGCTCCTAGCCTCTACATGAACTCGGATCTTGTGGTTAGCACATTCCAAAGTGAGCATCTTGGCTCTGAGCTAAAGTATAGTCTTCTTAGGAGCGACTGAAAAAGTTTCTGTGCCACGAACTGCACTCGAATTAATGGGAGGACGCTAATAAGGCTTTTACATGAAAAAGATTTTAGAGTGTGAGGGGAAACAGAGTGGCTGTAGTGGGACTGGTGTGATGGAGAAGGCCAAGACAAAGGGATTGGAGTTGTAAGAGGTACCAGGAAGATAGAGATGATGGAAGGAGCACAGCTGATGTAATGTGTAACATTATCCATTTTCTCTGGAAATGCTTGTGTGCAACATCTGTGTGTTTGTGTGTGTGTGTGCACATTAGGACTAAGGGCCATCCTTCTGGCTCTCATCAATAATTCACTAGTCCTTTTAGTGCGTCTCCCAACCTCTTTGGATCCCCTCCCCCATCTACCTCCTCTTCCCTGACCTCATCTACCCCGCCTTGCCCATCTTCTGAACACCTACTCTCATCAAGAAACACATCAAGCTCATCTGTAATCCCTGAACTCCATAAATTTTGCCATCCCTGCATTTTGATATCCCCTATTGTTTTTCATTTGGCAGATGTTTTTAGTTTTCAGTTTTGTTAACATTTCAAATGGACCCTATTATGCAAAGTACACTTTATGCACATTTTTGTACTTCCATTTTGGTCTCAAGTGCTTCTAGAAAAAAACCCAAGTTCCTAAAAACACCACAATGTTTTTTGGTGTCTCGAAAACTAGCTGTTTCAAAAACCTCCTGATTGTTGGGTCACAATTGACTGGCAGTGTGCCTACACCTAGCAATCCAGGCCGAGGCCAGCCCATTACCTAGCAACCCAAAAGGCGCGCCCCCACATTTGGTCAGCTGGTACAGCATACAGCGCTGTATGCGCTGCACAATGGCGCCTGGAAAAGACAAGTGTTGTTGACTTACAATCCAGAAGCCACTTGCTGGATTATTGTTGGTTGTACAGGAGGCTCTACTTCTGCTTTTCAAAGATGACTGGTTGAGATCATTTTCACCTGCAAGTGTAAATGCGCTTGAGTTGGTGGTTTTGCCAGCAGCAGCTTGTTTGGATTTGAAAAGGCAAGACCCTAAAACAACTGTGTCTGAAAGAAGCTCCAAAAAGGCAGATCTGAGCAGACTAGAATCTATCTAAGAATTATTTTGTGCAAAAAATTTAATGGACATGTTTTGTATAGCCCACAGACCTATCCTAACCTGTTCAAGGAAGCGGAATAGGTCACATTTAATACAAATATGTCCCAATACAAACAGTTGTTTATCTGTGAGAGCCAGTGGACAGAAAGGGATTCAGAGAAATGACGTAGTTGCTTGTTTTGGTTGCAGCCGTCCTCTTGTGCATGGCAGACTTGCAGCTCTTTGGCAGAGCTACCATGGCCACTTTTAATGGTGATGATGCAGCACAAAACAGGGAAAGAAATGGGATGGGAGAGAAGAGTCACCTTCCTCCTGTCTACAGAGCAAAAATCTGCTAGCTCTAGGTTTAAGATTAAAAATGTTTTCATGCTGTTGTCTCAATTTTAATATTACATTTTCTGAACTTGGTTGAGTCAGTGTACAAACTGATTATTTTTTAGCTGTCAACGACTATGAACTTAACTGGACAAACCTGCAAAGTTCTGCTTTAAAATAGCCCCATTTCCGGGACTGTTGCTCTTTGTTACCGCTTTTCCTTGTTCTCCTTTGCTTTCCGTCTGTGCTCCCCCTCTCTTCTCCTCTCCTCTCCTGAACAGGCTGACCCTGCTCGAGCCCACATGCAGTGTGAAAACTGCTCCATTGTATTGGAAAACCTGTGGGAGGGACAAAATAGGAGGAGGTACATGGTGCAGCGGTGGGGGTGATTAGGAAACCAGATCCATGGCTTGGCTTCAAAGGGAACTGGATCTTTCTGCAGTGCTTATTGATCAGCCAGGAATGTTGCTGGTCTCCTTAATGCTGTCGTGAATGTTAGCTGAAGTATCATGAAGAGCGCCCTCCACTCAAATCACAGCGCTCGTTTCCCGTAAGACAATGGCTAAAACCTGAGCACAGACAACCCACAATGTTGCTGAGCACTGTTATCTTTCTGTTCGGACAACAGAAGTTTGGAACGATGTCCCGGCATGAACTTGTCTCACTGGTGATCATAGATTCTGTGCATTTTTGTTTTTGTGTGTATTTTTTGGCCTCTCTTGCTGTAGGTTATACAGTGCAGAAATGCAGGGAGATAAAACAGTGACATTGTTTTATTTCACTCCCTCTTCCCAGTTTTCTCATTTTCTATTCCTCCTTTGCATTATCCCACCCCCCACCTGAAAACCCCGTGCTTTGCTGTTTTTTTCCCCTTACCTCCCTCCCCAAGCGAAGGTGCATGCAGAGCCAAGTAAACACTTTGATATGCGGAAGGAATCTCTCTCTCTCTCTTTCTCTCTCACTCTCCTCACAGCCTATGTAGGTCATCATGACTCACTCCTTTATGCTTCAAAAGCTGGAACCCAGCTCTGTTGCTCTGTCTTTAGCCCTCTCACGTTCAGCGTTGTGTAACAGAAATGTCATTATGTGCTGGAAAGGGAGCTGCAGATGACCGTCCTTTTAGTCTTATTCTGGAGGGTTTGTTTTGTTTTTTTTTTAAATTATAAGGGTTTGTATTCCTCCAGAATTTTTTGCGATTCTCCAATGGGGTACTTGTGGCCTGCTGTTGTTCGTAAGGAGAATGTCACCAACCTCCAGTCCTGCTTGCCTTTCCTCTTGCCGGTACACAACATTCACTCTGACCTAGATGCTGAATCCAACAGCTGCGGCAAGCAGATTTTGTATTGCGTCAGAAATAAAATGCTTAGGCCCAGATCCAGATTTTAGTTGGGTATTTATAATATTTTAACTTTGATTTTTCTTAACTTTTTCTGTACATATAAATTTTTTTTATTTATTTCTAATCTAACTATACCCCTTTAACACAAATTAACCTAAAATGACGTTCTCATGCACCTAAAGGTTTTGATCCGGGAACTTTTGCGTGACCAGGAGCTGGGTCAAATTCTGGTCACTGCACATTAGCGGTTGCTTCTTGCTCTTCCTCATCTTCTGGCCCCATACCTGTGCTCTGCTTCTCTGCGCTCACATGTCTTGTTCTCAGGGATTTTGCCATTATTTTTGATTCAAAGGGAAGCCCTGTCTTCTCTCTTTTCAGCACACATAGACTATTATCTGCACCTGAATGCTGTGTTGTTTTAGAATATTTGCAGAGTTGACACATTATACTTAGTCATGTAACCTGTATGAACAACGCTAGCTTGAGAGCGTACGGATTTAACAAGTATAGAAAAAGTGTCAGAGGCCGCCCTCCCTTAGAGGCTGTTGGTAGTAAGAACTAGTCTTCGAGGTAGAGCTCACACTCCTGACCCACTTCTCAAAACTCCTTTGAATGTCACATGTATGTCCTTTGTCCTTGTCTATCCAGGCCTCCTTTCAGAGTGGCCCTGGATGTGGAGAAAAGAGTTCACAGGAGCTTTTTTGATGAGTCACTCAACCGAGCAAAACAGGACAGGGGGGTGAGGGGAATCAGAACGATGCTTTGCAACCCACTCCCCTCATATGTCTCCATGAAAACACTAAACCATTACATCACATACTGGATATACTGATGGTTGAGGTCAGTGACGATTTAATGGTGATAAACTGATTCTCGCTGCATTAGGCCGTTCCATAAAAGGAGACTTTGAAGGCAGAATGTGAATGCCAGGCAAGCACAATAGGACAAGAAGCTGAGACGGGACGTGCATCTGTTTGCAACATGAGGAGGGGGGTTGGGTGTGCCATGGTAAAATGGAAGCTTTGTGGAGGAAACCTTAGTTAGTTGGATTCTGGGGCTGTGTGTTGACTCTTGTCTCTCTATTCCTTTTCCCCCAGTGACAGAGCAGCTACTCTTTTCGGTCTGAACTGAAATTGGTTCTAGATTCTAGCATGTCTACAGAAGCACTAATGAGACTGCACTTATAACAGTTTAATAAAACATTTAATGCTAAACATTTAAAATTTCCAGCCAAATTGTTCTAAACCTTCTAGTCTCTGTAATTATGGATGTTGTTCAGAATGGTTGGATTGTGTTATTGCTATGTGGGCTCAGTTTTGTTAAAAACAAAGAAAAAAAAATTGCTTGGCAGTGTTTTTGTGACCAGGGCTTTGTCATTGTGGAGTACCAGATCCATCTGTGAACAGGAAAGAGTTCATTTCTGCAGAGTCCTTGGAGTTGATCATAAAATATTGTAGTCATTGCTGTAATTAGCTGTTAGAAGCTGGTGAAAGCTTTTACAGCCTGTTATTGCTGTACAATAACCTTAAGTTTCATTTTAAGCTGTGAGATTTTGTTACATCCCAGCTGTCAACTTTCTAGATCTAGCCTAAAAGACACAGTCATTCATATTTTCAAATTGTTTTTTTCTCTCTCTACGTTCTATTCTCATCTTCAAAGTAAGTTTTGGAAAGCGAGTGGGCGTTTGAACTGTACCATCAACAGGAAATTCCAGCCTTGGAGTGTGGGGGTAGGGTTTTGAGCGAAGGGAGGAAGATCAGCTTCATGAGAGCATCCAAAGGTCTGAGTGTTTCAGTCGGAATGAGAGCTCTACTGGAGTGGTCAAATGGGCAACATCTAAAATTATTCCCATAGAGGTTTTTGTCTCTGCTTTGTTTAACTTTAAGGTCTCTTTTCTTTTGCTAAAATGATCCCTTTACCTGACGTGCCTTTTTTTTTTTTTTTTTTTTTTTAGCATGTTCTGTTTTTGATTAACATGTTTGTGCGCCTAATTTGTTTCACAAAGCTGCTCTCTTCTTTCTAATTAATTGTTCCCACTTGTCAGGCAATCTTGTCCAACGGACAGTTATGTGGCGCTTTCATACATTCGTGTTGTAGGTGAACCTTGGTTGTTCCTGGTAGAACCTTCAGGACATCCTTCAGTCTTTGTGACACAAATTCAACAAGGTGTTGACAGTATTTCTCATGTTTTGGTCCATATTGACATGAGAACGTCACACAGTTGAAAAAACATAAGGAGTTAAGTAGGGACTTCAGCTGTGGCATTACAGTGTTACTCATTTGGTACTAAGAGAACTTAAGTGTGCCAGGAAATAAAAATACCAGGTATGATTACACCACCACCAGCACCACAATGCCGTTGATACAAGACAGGATGGATCTCTGCTGCCGATGTACCTTCTGGATGTGGAGCTGAAATAAAGACTCATCTGAGCAGTCAATGTTGTCTGTTGATGTCAGATTTTGGTCATCCTGTGTGTATTGTTTCTTTAGTTTCCTGTTCTCAGCTGACAGTGGCACCTGCTGTGGTTTTCTGCTGCTGTATTTCGTCTGCTTTAGGGTTCAACATTTTGTGCATACAGAGACGATGTACCGCATAGCTTGTTTATAACGCGTGGTTACTTGAGCTGCTGTGAGCTTTCTGTCAAGTCAGTCTTCTCGTTCTCTTCCTGCATCTGATGTCATCCACACAAAAAGTGTGGATGAACATTCTAAGGTTACCAGTAAGGTTAAGGAGAATGGTGTGAAAATTCCAGTAGACACGCAAACCAACCGGTCTGGCACCAGCAACAAAAACAAACTCAGTTAAATCATCTTTCTACTTCTTTACGATGTTTGGTTTTCACCTCAGCGAGTCATTTTCACCGCATCTTTTGACTGGCTGAGATGCTATTTGTGTTAACAAGCAGTTAGAGTTGTATCCAATGAAGGGACCAAATAGAGCAGTCTTTTGCCCACAATGACATCTATCTTTCTATAAAATGCTGTAAATGATGATCCCTTTTTGTCAGAAAGTGCAGATAAATGATCTGAATTTTACATTTTATCAGCATAATAAGTGGGTGACCCCAGCACTTTTTTATAATTTGTAAACTCTTCAGTTTGATAAAATCAGATCCTGGGATAAAACATCTCACCAGGTTACAGTAATGTTGTTGTTACAACTTTGTCAGTCCAGGGAATCTGTGACATTTCTTTTCAGCCACTAGATATTGCCTAGATATCTTACGACAATCCCTGACTTGTGTAAGGCCCTTCATGTCCCTGAAGATTAAAATCAGTGTCAGCTCTGCAGCAGCACTTCTACGATGCATGTTGTGGTGTTTGCTGCATTGCTCCTTCAGACTTACTAAGCTTTCTGCATACGTTTGAGTTGTATTGGTGGAACTGTGCACAAAAACTGCAGTTCATCACCTCTGTTTTGAAGCCATTTCAAGATAATCATAGTATAGCAAAACAGTTATTTTTCTTTATTGGCAGATGATGAACCTACATTTCTTAGGCTGTCAAAATTTATCGTCTTGAAATATTCTCTAAATACTATCTATTTCTAAGTCAAGTAAAACCCGAGCCAATAAAATAGAATGTTAACTTGGATCACAACCTTTTGCTGTACATTAGGCCTATTAAAAAAAGAATATACAAGACAGCAAACAAAGTTAGTCCATGACCATTATGAAGTTCCATATGCTTAAAAAAATGTAATAAAACTGTTTTTGAGTTCAGATTGATGGCTTGTGGTTTGATTTCTGCAAAACTAACAGCTCACAGTGAGATTCCAGCGTATTTAAAAGTAATTTGCACGGTCAGGACGCTGATGCAGGGAACTCTGCAATGTCTCTGTATTATCTTAAGATTGTGTTGAAAACTTGTGTTTTCGACAGTGCAGAATGGCCAGATACCTGCAGCTAGAAAGAGCCCTGTATCATTTGTTACCACTTTGGCCTACCCTTCATGTTTTTTCTTTACATCAGTTCTGTTTATATTCAGATGACACAGATTGAATATTGCGCCACCTATCTTCCTCATTATTGAATAGTGCACATTTCTTTTTCCAACCTCACTCTAGTTGATTATTTTGCTGCAGACTTCCTAGAGGTTGTAGGGTCTACAAACTCTGACTCGTCTTTTGTGCTACACAATATTAGGGAAAAATGACATTGTGACTTTTTTCTCTAACTCTGCAGTATATCAATATAAATGATACAGGAATTTCCAATAAATGGCTTAAGTAACACCTTAAGCTGCATCCCTGTCATCTTGTCAGTTACCTCTTTTTGTGAATGTTACAAATATGGTCTGTATTTCAGAGTTATTCTTATGGTAAGGGCTGCATAATATTAGAAAATCTTGTAATTGCCATATTTTTTTTTTATTTCCTCTTTTGTCTTATGCACTTTCATCATTCTGTGACCATAAGCATTTGGGGCAATGTCATTTGTGTCCAGTGTGACCATCTGCTGGTGTGAGACTCTGTCCAGTTGGCAAAATATAACATCAGCTTGAACAATAGAAGTTCATAACATTTGGAATATATTAGCCAACTATTACTGCACTCCAAACTGTCCTTTGCGAAATGGACAGTTTATGATATATCACAATGTGTGATGTATTGACATCACACATTGTGGTGGCAATATATTGTGCAGCCCTAAGTTGTTTGAGCTCTCTGTGCTGTTTTCTTTAGTGTTGCCTTGTGTTTTGCTTATAATGTTGTAGGAGAAAAACAAGTGTCTCACATGAATAACATTCACAAATCTTCAGAATTTCTTCATGCTGTTCGATATACAAGGTTTATTCATGTACTGTTAAAACTGTGAGCTGGTCGAAACTAAAGCATGAATAGTTTAGTTTGCTAATAGTTTAGCAAACATATAGTTATTTTTTTTTTTGTTTTTGAAATGAATGTTTTTAAACCAAAATGCTATAATTTCTAAAAGGCTCATTTTGAATTTGTGAAAACCGTTTATTTTCAAAACCTCAACAACAGAAGTCAGTGCTAATTCAGCGCAGATGAAGTTTTTCAAACGTAAAGATAGTGAATGTCTTGACTTGTCCGTGAAATACTATTTTGGAAATGTTTCTCACAACTGAAAATTTACTCCGTATGTTGATATTAAATTGTGATCAGGTTGTTGTATAACTTATATACACAATCTTGATTGAATGAAGGTGTTCTGTTTAATAGTTGAGGTGTGCTGTCGAGCAGAGCTTTTCTGCAGGCAAAACAATTGGTGCTTGAAATGACCCTAAAACTACTAATGTTTGACACGCTGTCCTTCATTGTTTATAAAATTTCTATTTATAAGCTATTGTCTTCTCTTTGCAAATAAAAGCAGTTTTTACTGTTCTGGTAAGACCACAGGTTAAAGCTTTAATTGGCCAAATTGCATACATATGTTGGTGTTTGTACGTATTTATTTGTGCACATTTTTGTGGCAGTTCAAGTTCTAATAAGTGCTGTCTAATGAAGAGCAAATCCCTCAGGGTAACACTGCTTTGTTGTTCTTTCCTTAGGTACCGACTATCAAGATCTAATACACACAAACAGACATTCTTGCACCTAAAAACACAGCCTCTCAAGAGAAAACTGACTCCAAGTTCAAACTGCACACAAACCTGTGTGTTGCTGTGCGTTAAAGTAAGGTGCTATTTTGCACATTATTGTAGATTTAAAAAAAAGGCCTCATGATGGTTCGGTTATAAAGTTGTTGACCTAGGGTTTTGAAGAATTTTTTTTCTTAATATGTTGATATAAAAAATTCTTGTCTTGGGGTTTGATTTGCCCGTGGCTTGAAACTTGTATCATCCTTGTAGAGCAAGTTACTTAACTTTTTGTTGGCTCATTTTCACTCTCAAATGCATGTCAGATATGGGAGACGTGAGACACTCAATGTTTGTGCTAATCACAGACATGTCAGTTCCCATGTCCCGAACTGAAGCAGCTTCTTTAGTTTGTGTTTTCACAATAGACTACCATTTCCTCTCCCCCACTAGATGTTCAGAAATGTGTGGCATTTCCAGCTTTTTAAGAGGGGGAAAAAATTAGAGCAGTGTGGCGCAAGATCCAACTTGCACCTCCTCGACACTTTCATAATTTGTCTTTGTGGCTTCCTTCACTGCATGTTCGGAGGCGCATAAACAGCAGCTAAAATTATCTCAAGTTCAGACCTGGGAGTCAGATGCGTCCTGTATGATCATATCACTCCCAGACAGCCTGGTGTACAGGTGTAAACACACTCAGAAACATTTAGGGGTGGCCTTTCCAAGACCACCTTCAGAGAGGATCTGGGAAAGTTGCAGTGGTTTAGCTGTCTGAATGTAGTTTGTACTGTGAGACATTGAAGGACCACCCACTGACCTGCATTGGCTCTCAAACAAATACATTACCTGGATCGCTTCCTGTTTAAAAATATAAAACAAACTTATTCTGTAAACAGCAACTTTAAAATCAGATACTGCTGCTGGCCTGTTAAAAATCATTATATAGATATCTGAGGCATTTTTGTAAATACAATTTTTGAGGGGGATAAAAAGTTGTAAAAAATGCTTAAGTGAAAGACATTCTATCATAAGTTTGTGGAAATTAGCGCGTTAAAACCAATGGTGTCTTTGCACAAACACAACAGTTGCTTCTATCATACTGTCTCTGCAAACCTGCATAATTAAGTTCATTCTAAGTTTTGTTGCAAATCTCCCAAAGTATGTCTCTGGGAAATCTTGACATTAATATCTGCAACCCAGGTGTTTTACTGATTGTAACTTGATTGAACAGAACCGTCACAACACATGCTCATGGTGTTGACACCCCACTGTGAGATATCGCTACTTGGTTATTGTCACGTATTGGGTAAAACTGTGATTACGTGCGATTGCAGCGCAAAGATTTGACAGCTGAAATCTGCAGATCCTTCTTTCATCATTTGTACTTACCAATAGGAGACTCCCAAGTTTTGGCTAAGAAGAGAAAATATTTTTGGCTGCATTTTCATTGGTTGGTTGATGGTAAGTCATAGAGTGTATTTTTTTTTTATTGTTTACTATTTGCATAGACTAGTTTTTCAACTCTCAGTCACTGAAATCTTCATCAGATGTGGGCATCAAAGACAATGAAAGCACATCTAGCTGCCAGACATATTAGTGGCCTGTGGAATGTTAATGTTTGTCATTTGAATTATAGTAGTCCAAAAATATTATAACCACACATTCCATTGCAAATGCAATATATCATACATTGATGCTGAAATGACAAGTCAGATTCATTATATTGTGCAGCTTTACTGTTGCATTAAGTGTCAAAATACTCACTGTTATTTAACAGACATTCTTAATCCTTTTATACTAAACTTAGTTAACGTACTCTTTTTTTTTATTCTCTTGAACAGCGGTATTTTGTAACTACTACTGTCACCACTCTCCCAGTAATTAGAACCTATCTGTCCAATCTAACGAGCTTATTGATTGTCTCATGCTGTGAGTTTTGCCGCAAATAGTTTGTCTGCTCATCTTTAGCATTCTGCACAAGTCTTCACTTCTCTGTGGTTCGTGTTCAGATTTGTTTGATGCTCATTCAGGCAAACATACTAAGACAGGTAGCAGTGTGTTCCCGCTGAGACAGCAAGAGTGATAAGCTACACTAAGCATTGCCTTAATAATCATAAAACATGTTCATTCTAATATTGCATTGACAAAGTCTCTCACTGAATGTAGCTTCTCCAGTAATGTTGCATGGTTTGCTGGAGGTTTCTTTAAGGAAACTTTGAAAGATACCGAATGTGATGATGGCAGCAGGCTTCTCATGAGGGATTGTTTTGATCTAATGAGTATGCAGTAATCCATTACCACTGCACATGACACGCTAACCATATCATGTTTCAGTGCTCATAGACTTAAGCAGTGATTAGCTACATATAGTGACACTAGGCTAACTCGACTCCTTTAAACCCTTGTCCATAAAAAAGACTGAACTGAGACGACAATATTGAGAAGTACATTGCAGGGTGTTATGGGGGATAAGTGCGTTTTTTGTTGTTTTTTTTAGTGTTTGTTTGTTTTGTATTTTGGTCATGCTATCATAAAATGTGTTGCCAAACACACAAGAACAATCTGTGCCTTGTCTGTAGTAGGTTACATATTAGTTGTCATGTTTACTGTAAAGTTGTGCAGAAAACCTGCTAATCACTGGAAGTGAGTCCATTGGGTGTTTCACTGCAGAGAAATCTTCAGGGTTAATACTGAGAGTGTGCTTACATTGGGATAGGAGTATGAATATGAACTGTGTTCATGTGTCTAAATAATGTATTTCAGCTGGTGACTGAATTTAGTTTGTGATTTTAAAGAAGCATTGACCTACTGATCCGGTGATCTGCTTGTGTCTTAACGATCGCTTTGACATGTCTGCATGTTAACGGTCAAACTGAATTTTAATGCCAGGTCTGAAGCTCAGCCTGATGCTGTGCACTAACTGAGTCATGAATGCATGTTATTGTTAACGCTGAAAAGAGGCCATTGCACAGTTACTACAAGATCTTGTATTTCTGTCACTCTGGCATTTGGTGTAATGGATGGACTAATAGTTGTGTAATGTTACACAGAAAAGTCATGCTTTTGTACATACCTCTGTTTTAAAATCCTAGTTCAATGCCTGTTTGAGACAAATCTTACAACCCTTAGAAACAAGTTTAATATTTTATGGTTGGATTTTTAAGTGTATAATTACAGTTATATCCAAAGTTACTTTTACTTATGTAATTTGTGTAAAAAAATCTTTTTTATCTTTAGAATAGAAGTGCTAATGTTTACAATGTGGTTTGCATTAGTTGTGCAAAAAGACTGGTGCACATTTTAAAAGAAATAAAGCCTATGTCTTTTTTTTATTATTATTGATGTGATATAAAGGAGAACAATGATCTCACCACATTACATATTAAATTTTTCTTTTTTCTTACATGACATTGATTTTATTGACTTTTTGTCCTGGTGGGGTTCTTCCTGGAACCATATGCTGGGCAAAAAAGTCTTGATTGTGAAATTGTGGGGTTTTTGTTGTTAATAATACAATTACCAACACATCCAAGCTAAGCTCCAGGATGTGGATAAACCTTCATGTCTGTATTCGAGGGGCTTACATCCTCAAATAGTTACCCTTGGAGCTGAATGATGGTTTTACAAGAAGAGTTTTTGTCCAAAATATTCCAATGACTTGAAACAATTTTAGTATTTTTCACAATGATTTTAGATTTTTTGATTGTTTTTTCTCAAAATGTACTGTATAGTCAATGTGACGCTAAGAAGAGCTCTGCCCAGCGTAAATGTGAGGTGTATCCAAAGGAGATTCATCTCCACATCAACTATATTATAATACTGAGTAAGCAACACACACACTTTTAATTTCTGTATTTATGGCCTAATGTATCATCCAACTCCTCTAAGATCTCCATGTGTATGTTATCGGAAGCGATGAGTATTAGCAAGAGTTCGTACGCTGCCAGGTGCTCCAGTGGCATTGGTTCCCTGCCCCCTCTTTGAGCAGGCACCGCCCCACACCTTAGCTGTCTGCAGAGCACAGCAGTAACAAGCCTTTCATCCTTCCATCCCTTCATCCGGCCCTGCCCAGTGATTTATAATTCATCTGGGATCCTGCCTCCCTCCACCCCACTGCACCAGGACAGCATTAACATTCTGCTCGGTCCCAGCTATGCTTCACCCACGTCTGTGTAGTGGGCTTGAAGACTGATGCTTGGGCCGAGCCAGTTGGGTTTTATATTGGATGTCTATTAGATTAGATGTTTGTGGATGTGTTGTGATGGGGATCAGTTTGCTTGTGAAGCATTTTGTCTGCTTCAGGTCTTAGCTTTTCCTCGATATGTTTCCCAGGTCAGCTTCCAGCCCCAGCTACTAATTTCTGTAATAACAAACAGAGGTGCAGTGAAATGTTTGGAAGCTTTTACCAATACATGAGTTTTCATACAACTCTTACCTCTGCTAGGTAAAGAAGAGCCTTTTTAATTCTGAAGTTCAGACAGAAGCATTACATATTTGTTAGTGAATACCACTCTTGTAGCTTGCTCCTTTTATTGAGCCAGTTCTAAACTATAATTATGCATCAGATGACCTGTTGCAGTTTCCTTACTTATGGAAAAACAATGCTGGCTTGTTTACTTAGTTGATTTCATCAGCTGTATTCCTGATCCAGGGCTAAACTTTTCCGAACCAGAGTATCAGAGCGTTGATGTATCCGTCTTGTCTTTGGGATTAAAGATGTTTGTAAAGTCTAAACTGATCATTACGGTTTTAGGGATTTGGTGATATCTGTTGTACTGGCACATGTCTGCAGCGATAGACTCTCCTTATCCCATGCTACTGCTTACTTAACTTAGTATTTACTTTTACTGCAGCCCCATTCTCCAAGTCTCTTGTTTTTACGCAAGACTCTAAGCCACAGAACAGCCTCTCTTTCTTATTGTTACTGCCTCCCCATCTGTACTGTAATGTTTTGAAAGAACTGTTTACCTAAAAAACTAAAAATGTTCAGTAAGATTCAAACCACACAGAGCAGGAAGTCATACGGCAGTCAAGTGTCTGCAGAAGAGTAGGTGCAAATACCAACAGTGGACCAAAAGCTAGTTCTTGTGTATTATTATTATCTTTGCTTTTTAAAAGATTTCTTTTAGGCAAAGTGTTTGCGAACACATCAAGATATCTGAAGATGCTAGTATAGCCAATTTCAATACAAATACATTTTTCAAAAGTTTTTGTTTTTCCTGCACTGCTGTAGTTTTTGAATGCAATGTTATCTGACTTATTTGTGATGTACAGTGTGATTTAACACCGTGCATTCTTTGTATATTGTCAATTTTTACTTCTATCTGATTTGTGTGTGTTTCTGAGACATAATGACGCTCATCTGCGGAAAGGTCATCTCCACCCTCTGTGCCTCTCCTCCCTTGCCTTTCTCTCACACTGTTCATTATCTATCCAGACTTGCTCCCTCTGCTCTGCATTTATTTTTACCTCCTCACGTAATCCTTAATTAATGTAGGATCCAGCCACAGTGCCTCACATTTTACTACCATGCACACACAACAGTTACACGAACACACTCATTCAGTCGGTCCGAATTCAGTCATTTATATTCTCATGTCAGGGCATAATAATGCTCAGAGTAAGACACAGCATACATGTCAAGATTTGGTCTTCAGATCTTCTCTGCAAATAAGTTTAACACATAGCCATGATTTCAAGAATGAAATCTGCTGAGTGACCTCTTGCACACAGCTGTAATAAATGGTCTGTTTAAATAGGTGAATGAAAGAAATCCCTAGAGAATCTACTTATTAATGCCTCTTCACATATTCCCTACACATTTTTAAAGTCAACTTAAAAGAAATCAGATTGATTGTTTAAACACAGCTGGATACTGTGAGCTATGTGGGAGTGATTAATGGATGCAGCTCGCTCTGTTAGCTAATGATTCCAGCGTTTGTACTTGGACTTTCTGCTCATCTGAGACTGCTTGGAAAATAAACTTTTGGGTTTTTTTGTTGCCACTTGTTTTCTTGGTATCTCTGCCGCTTGTCGTTTGTTTTTGAAGTCCATGTATTCATCTATTGTGTTGCTTAATACTGTATAGCACATTTAAACGTCTACTCATATTTTTCACATCAGTTTTTTTCCACTATGCCTGTGAAGTAGTACTCATGCTCTTTCTATTGGAAATGCACATTGGCACTTAGGTTGTATAATATCAGAAAATGGAGAGATGTTATTATGAGGAATAATATCTGAAGATTTAGGACAGGATCAATTTTGATAAATGCATATTTTCCTCACTTCTCTCATTCCGATGTATAATCACAATGTTTCCAAATCTCTCACTGATTAACATGGTGGACGCTGTCACTTATATGAGATGTGGGTTTCTGCTGAAGTCAATCTCCCTCAAACAGGCTGAATGTTGATATTGCATGAAAAGCACAAATTTCAGAAATTTGAAATGCATTATCCAATTCCATTCCAAACATATCTTAGTTTGATAGAGTATAGTATGAAAAGCTCAAATATCCAGTGAGTAGCATACCTGATAATGGAAAAAACCCAGTCAAATGAAAATTATCCCTTTTTCACTGAAGATGAAAAATGGATAATTGTGATGCAGCCCGCATTTTGAACCTTCCTTAAAATAACTGAGAATTTATTTAGTCAAATAAAGGACATAAAAATAAACAACTCTCCTGTTTGTCACCAAGGTCTGAGCTGAGTTATAAAAAATAGTTAAAGAGCATTTCTCCCTTTTCCTAGCATGAAACTTACTAAATCTCAGCGCGCTGACGACCTTAGACATGTTTATATCCCATCTGGTTGAATAGATTTGTTGTGTTGCTCAGTGGTGCAGCAATCACTGACTAGCTGATCTTGCACGCCGTGTGTTTCGTGATCTACTGTTTTGTTTCATTGAATCTTAAGCATTCTCACACAAATTAACTAAACTGACTTGAATGTTGAAATTGAAGGATCACACTGACTAGTTGCACAGCTGTAGAGGTGGTTGGGTCAAAAAGAAAACGGTTTGAAAATGGCAAAGTAGCTCAAATAACCTGTCAGTACAACCAAGGCATGCTGAATGCACGTTAAACTTTAAACCTTAATGCAGATGTGCTGCAGCAGCAGGAAACCAAATCACTATCCACTCCTGTCAGACAAGACCAGGAAGCTAAGACAATTCTTCAAATGTGTTGCTGAAAACTAGACAGTAGCAAACTGGAAAACCAGAATCCGGGGTGAAAAAGAGCATCAACATGAAAACATAGATATATCCTCTATTGTGTCAACAGAACAGGCTGGTGTTGGTGTAATGGTGTGAGGAATATTTTCTTGACCCACTTTAAGCCTCTTAGTACCAACCGAGCATTATTTAAACCCCAGAGCCTACATGGGTGTTGTTGCTGACCTTGCACATTCCTTTTTAACAACGGTGTACCCATCTTGTGATGATCGCTGCTTCCTGCAGGATAATGCAACATGTCAAAAAAAGGCTAGATTAAGTAGTTTCTTGAACATGATGAGTTCGCTGTGCAACCACCAGATCTCGTTTTTTGCAACTTTGGTATTATTTTCAACACTTTGTTGAATCTGAGCCAGAAGGAACTAAGGCAGTTGTGAATAGGGTCTGACCAGGAACAAGCAGAGTGTGTAGAAAAGATTGTACTGGAATGTATTTGGGACAGAATGCTCATCCCTAATCGACATAACAGTGATTTTCTCTCGAAAACTAAACTCACTGAACTGCTTGGTGTGTGCAAAGCTCAAGCATAAAGCTAGAAGTAAATAAACATTCAGTTACTGTGTATTGGCGTGCAAACTGTTTTTCATGTCAATAGCTGCTTCTAAATCCCCTTGCAGAGTATTTATTCTGTGATTTCAGCCAACCTCTTAGGAGGTGCATTTAGTGGTTGACTTTGTTGTAGTAATCCTTACAATGGGTTGCCACTCGCATGAAAGTAAAGGCATGGAACTGGAGCACCGGGTGCATCTAATGATTACAGTTGTTTTGAGGCTTTTTGTCACAGACATCTTGAAACTGCACATCCTCTTGACTCGCCACTGTTCTGAATAGCACCGACATGCATGTAAAGGACCAACTTTCTGCAGGCCCCTTTACAGTGTTGGAGATGTTTGTTAATAGGTCAATAGGCTTGCTCTCTTTCTGTACACAGCTTTCTCGCCTGCTTCTCTGATAGGCCTGCATCTGTCTCATCCTTTAGTTGCTAGGCAACAGGCTTTCTTTGTATGTGCATGTGTGTCCTCACACGTTGCTGTGGCAATGTCAGGCTTTTGCCTGTGAGAGAGAGAGAGAGAGAAAGACAGAGAGGGAAAGGCAGATGAGAAAGAAGTACTCAGAGAGGCGAGAGGGAAGAAATGAGAATGAGTCACAGCGCTGATGAAGCCGAGGGATTGGAGAGGAAAGCGCCAAAAAGCACTAGATTGTCTCTGGCCTTTCCTGCAGCCGAGCTGCATATATATATACAGACCTGCCACTATCTTAGCGAGGTCACTGGGAAAGACAGCATGATTTACCAGACTGGCAGGCAGGCAGGCAGCAAGCCCTGAGCTGTTATTGGATGGAGGAGAGAGGTGTAAGGAAAAGTGGACGTGCTTAGAATAGAAAATCAGAACAAGTGATTGAATTCCTCCCCACATCTCACTCCTCGGTTGCTCTTGGGCTCTCTCCTCTCCAAGAGTCTAACAGATAATAGGACCACTCCCACTCACTCACATGGCAAATATATTCCACATTCAGATTCCCATGTCCCGTATGCCTGTATTTATCTGCAGCATATATGGAAGATTATCCATTCTGATTTTGCCAAAATATCTTTTCTCTTTCAGGGAATGCAAAGTAGTTAGACAAGGTTTATTGCATGTTTCAATTTATATATTGTACCTACAAAAGTGAAAGGAAAAAAAGTTTGTTGAAACTTGACCTCGATTTGTAGATCATCATTGCTTTAGTACAGCTCTCTGTGAAACCACGTAACTGAGTTCAGTTTATACTTTCTCACATTTTTTGTACTAATGCATCTCTTGAGTTCATGTTTGTGTATTACGCTTGTGTGTGCATTGATGTGTCCATCTCTTCTTCTTTACGCAGGCTTATAATAACGTGAATGGGCCCAGGTCAAGGTCTGAGCAGCCAAGCTGGGCTGTGGTTGCCAGGATACAGCATCTGAGCCAGGCTGGCTTTATTTGCACGCTAAACAGGAGAGCTAGCGGCTGCTAGAAAGACTGTGTTTACCCTACAGTCTTTCCATAGACTGTAGGGTAAACACAAACTTAGGGTTTAATGATAATGTAATATTTTAATACAATGGTAACCCTAAGACATTATGTATTAAATACATTGGGGAATAAAATATGAGCATATTGCTTCATTTAAAATAACAAAAACCTCAAAAGTCTTGTTTGTTCCTTTACATTATAATTCTCAGCAGGTGCTGGGGAGTGAAAGTCTGACAAGGGGAGTCGAATACGACTTTTGACCTGCATAACATTGTTGTCACCATTTTTACCCAGATATAGGGCCCGGCTGTCAGTGAGCGCTCTGCTGACTCGTATCTGATTGTGCAATATACAGTAGGGTCGGTTGGTACTCGCACAAAAACACAAGCCGTGCCTGACAGAGAAACATGCCCATCCCTGTTTGCAGCTGCTGTGTTGTTCAGCTGTCAGTGTGGAAAATTTGAGGTGTGTTTTTGTGTGTACAATGAGCGAGTGTTATGAGCTAGGAGTGGCTTCGGGTCGGAGCAAACAAGAGGGTTTCATCTCTGCACCTTTACTCTCTCTCTTTCTCTGCACTTTGTTTGTGAGCTTTGGTCTTTGCTGTTTTTCCTCTTTCCCTTCCTCATTATTAGTCAGCTGTGTCTCACAGCTGAAATGTTTTTTGTTTTTTTTGGCAATATCATGATGTTAATATTGGTCCTCAGGTTTTCACCTGGAAGACTAGGGCTTCCCCCCTTTTAGTAACACAGAAGGCTGAAACAGCTAAGTTGTAGATTGAAGTGATAACATCGTCTTTGAAAGCACTGTCAAGAAAGCTTCCTTGTCAAAATTATGAGAAAAGAGACTATGGGATCATATTTAGGTCAACTTGTTTTTGTCTTATTTAAATTATTATATTGGTGCATCTAAAAAATATTTTGCATTGTGTTGAATGTAATATTTCTTGCCAGTTACCTCAGAAAGTGAAATACTCCTTGAAGGGTGTCAATGGCCGTCTTCCGGACATCTGACAAGTCAGCAGTCTTCCCGATGAGTGCGTAGCCATCTGACCCAGAGTGAGAGAGACCGTTTAAAAAAAATATTTATGTTCAATAGTTTGATCCCTTTTTGGAATCTGAAAAGGGATGACAACAAGAAAAAAAAAAGGCAACATAACTGATGTCCTCCAGACCATTTTGTCTTGATAGTTCTATAGATTTGACCTTTGTTTATCGACTGTGTGCATTTTGTCTCTCGCATGATTAATATTGAGAGGTTATAGCTTCTTACGGTGAAGGTAACAGTTTTAGAAATCACAAAAGTAAATCAGTGGCAGCTCATGTTACTAGATAAACAAAGCAGTAACAAGGTGCTTAACAGGAATTAAAATATTCAGCAGAAGTTCCCTGTTACTGAGAGAAGAATAGCAAAAAAACTCCTCAGTATTTTCAGAAAAGGACTTCCACGAGCAAAGGAGTTCACCCAAGAGAGCTCAATGCTGTGCAAAACTACAATGAATGACTACAAAAATAGCTAAATTTGCCTTAAAGCTGTAGTTGTGGTCAGCTATACTGTGATGATAAATTGGATCCAGAATGATACACAGATTGTTTTTCTCCTCTTTTCTCCTTTTTCTCCTTGCATAGATTTGTTTATTAGAAAAATTACATTTCCTGGTTGTCAGATGGCTAGTTTTCCTTTTGAATGGCTCTTTCAGTAAACTGCTTTAGGTTTTGAACTAACTCCGTGTTGACACCCATGCAGTGAAGTATAATGCCAGCGTCAGTAAGCCTGTGGTGTGTGCCAGTGAGTCTGTGAAAGTACACAGAGTATGCTGCAATATGCTGAAGTGTTGGCCTCTGTCTGACCGCAGAGGGAGTGGCACTGAGGATAGAGAAGGTGTAGAGAGAAAGGAATACGATGCATAAATGAAAGTAACTTTAGTCTTGGACGAGAATAAAAGCAGAACTGGCTGGTCCTGCTCTTCTCTGTAAGAGGTCATCTTTCTAGCTCACCTTGCTTTACTTCGTCCTGCTGGGTAGCATCACTAATCTGACCGACGCCAAGCATGAAGCCTCTTCCTGTTGACAGAATCTAGGAGCTGTAGTTGCAGTAAATGAAAGATTCATGAATTTTTATTGTCTCATTCATAGCTAATATAAAGTTGCTTTTTACCTTTGAAATGTTTTGTCTAAACTGTTTCATTTTCCATGGTACGCTGGTCACTAATTTATATGTGTCCATAATTTTTAAGTTATTTTGTTGTCTCTATAAGCTCAATTTTTTTTTTTCTTCATGGAAACGGTTTGTTTTACAAGCTGAATGTCATTACATAAATTGCGCACATTACCAGCATTAGGATTAAAGCTAATGGCGTGACACAAATTTTAAAAAATAGTTTTGTTTCTGTTTTAGTGTTGGTGAAAACAGCTGTTCAAAGTGTTTTGGTGTCTACTCTTGTCCTACTCTTGCATCACTGCGAGACAAGAAAACATGGCAGGCACATATATAACTTGTGGTTTTTTTTTTGTTTTTTTTATGTATGTCTTGTTAAAGTTGAAGAGCTAAAAATAAATCCAACTTGACAAATTACAAACAAACTACCTTTTTCTTTGGGCGGGGGTCTCTCAAATGTCCGCCTCACTCGTGTGCACAGAATTATACATGTGGAGGAAATCAGCTACGGCACACAAAGTATACACAAAGACACACGGTGTCAGCAGATATGTTGTAAGTCTTGACTGGGATAGAATTACAAAGGAAATGATGCCTGTGGTTTTGAACAGGGTTTGTCTCCGTGTGTGTCTCCGTGTGACTGCCTACTTGCAAACATCATTTTCTTGTGTTTCGCAAATCAGCGAAATGCTCCGCTGCTAGAACCATCAATCATAGTAGTCCCAAAATAGTGCGCATTATTGTTCTAGAAGCCCAGCTGACCTAGTTTGAGGTGTTCGTCTGTGATGCTGCAAGGTTTGTTTATTTCTCAGAGTAGACGACCTTCCTGCCACTTTGTTTGCTGTGGTGAGATGTGGGAGTATAGAGGACGTGAAGTTGATTGCCTACCAGTAACTCAGTGGGAGTAACAATGAAGCACACAAGAGAGGAAGGGGGTCCGGGGTTTGCTGCAACTCTCTTACATACAACAGTAAATGGGGCGAATCTGTCGTCCACTTTAGCCGAGCTGATCTGGTTGGCTTGCTGACTCCCTTGAAGTGACTGATTTGACTGGAAGGATATAAATAGCATTCCTTCAATAGGATAAAGCAGAGCGGAGGGAACGGAGTGGGGGAAGGGCGGGATGTGGAAGTGGCGTCAGGGATGATAGTGCTGGTGTTTCAGTAGAGGAAAAATAATGCTGCCATGGTCTCATCTATTCACTCACTCAGTCACAGAGACGATCATACTTTGACGCAGAGAAGAAAATGTTTTATTGAAAGGAGAATTTAGAGAGCCACTGTATGAGTAATTCATGGCCCTGAGAAGCAGAGGTGCATGCAGGAAGTAGGTAGATAGAAATGCACATTTTCTTGTGTTGCACTACCACTCCCCACAAAAGATGCTTTGCTGAAAACAAAGCAATATTAACTGCTTGGAAACTGCTCACATTAACCTAAGCAGGTAGAATTATTGGTGGTGTTGATGTGGTGGCTCAACATTTTCAGTGAAAATGGTAGGCATGTTGTAAATTGGTACATACTAAAGCCCACAATTACAAAGATTGGCTTGCTGTGGCTGTAAGTGGCTGTTTGGGTTTTTGTTTAGACATGCCTGTCATGTTTCTGAAGACATTCCTTGGCTGTCTTGATTTTGCTTTGGATCCCAAAACTTGGGGTTACACTACATGTTGCATGGCATTCCCAGTTGTCTTTAGAACATTCAGTTTATTTATCCTTGAATTATTTTTATTTTTGATGTGTTGCTGTTTGTGCCACCTTAAAAATTGTCAAACTGAGTTAGATTTAATTCTGTAGGTTCCTAAAAAGTATTTTTTTTACATCAGATATCTCCATTTTAAGCCCTTGTCTTCAGTGTTGAGATTTTCTATAATAAATCTTTAATTACATTTAGTTTTCTGTATTTATTCATTGCCTTTACCACTGATTCTTTTTCTTTTTACATATATATAAATTCTAGTGGAGTGTTTTGTTTTTTTTTGCTTTTTGTTTTGAGAAATGCATTGCCTGCTGAGCAATTCAAGTTTTATAAACTGTGGTAAAACGAAAATATTCAGATTTTTCAGTAAACCTGCAAGTTCTTCTCATGAGACTGTTTTTTTGTATTTTGTTCAGGGCATTATATTCAAAACGTTCTTGATATATTAACTACTATCAGCTCAGTCTATTTCATCAAGGCTAACTTTGCATTTAAGATGGTTTGGCTTTGAAATAAGGGTTTTAATACTTGACCTAAATGTGTTGCCAGTATCCACTATGGGTAAAAAAAAAAAGTTGAGAAAACTGGGTCGACTAGATATAAAAGCAATGGAGAATAATGCCAGATCTAGCAAAAACCAACTTGAGGATATATTATGTTTAACAAATTAACTTATAAAAAGTCAAACTTTAGTTTTAAATGAATCCAAATGGTTATCCATAAGTAACTCAAGTTATTTTGTAAGTCTTTTGACTTGAAAGTGCAAATCATGTCCTACAGAGGTATTTAGCATCTCTCAAATTTAACTTCCTGAATTGTACATACACTCTAGAGAACTTCTGTAGCTTTTCCCAGCATAGTGTTGATGACTACATTGTGTGAACGAGTTAATAGTCATATCGCACCCAGGTACTAACCTCCTTTTACAATTTCTTTCTGTTTCTCTCTTTTTCACAGACTGTCGATGACGATGCAATGGCAGCGTGAATGAAGCTTGGCGTGGGGAGATCTGAACGATGCCCAAAGGTGGGGGTTCTAAAACCCCCCAGCTGGACCACTTCCCACTCAACACCGACATGGTGGAAAAGCAGGGTGGGAAAAAGGTATGGAAAACCCTTTAAAGTGTTATGATTTGGAACTGTCCCCAGATGTAAGCGAGAATTTTTTACTGGTCAGCAAAAGTCTTAAATAAAATATTTGTTCTTTTAATCTCCGTCTTGAATAACACTTGATTACACAGAAACCTTTGGCGAATATCAGAAAATAACCTGGGAATTACCCTGAATTACATCCAGTGATTACATGATTATAGTTCCATTACAGTTTCACCACACTGTCTGCATTCTTTCCCTGTTTTGTCTTCCCGTGCACATTTTTTGTCTATTAAGTGCTATATAGACGGCCACTTCACCAGATTTATTCCACTTGAGACGGTGCCGGGTCACCAAACGCATGCAGGGTTCAGTGTCTAACCAGCAAAGGGATGGGATGGCTGTTGACTCTCACTGACCAAAGTTAAATTAAATTGCAGTGTTTTCATTACCGTCCCAGTTTGTCATAATGAAAATTTGTATTTTGTAAGACTGTTTTCTAACTATGGAGTTGGGATGTTTCTCTGGCTACTGCTGCTTTTCAAATCTTATGCGTTGATGAGTGCAATTTGGTGTTGGATGTGCCAATCAGGATGTTTTTGAGACGGTATACTTCTGGGATATTACACAAACGGACAGAAAGCACCAAGACAGCCTACTCCAAAAATAACTACGGCTTGTTTTCCAAGAAAGCAGAAGCTTACCACATGAGAATAAAATGGTGTGATCTGGTAGAAATGGTCACTGTAAAAGATTGTACCAAATATTAATGTCTTGAATTTTTATTCCCTACTCTGCATTGAATGAACGAGATTATTTTGGTCGGTGTTACATTTAACCATACAAAGTTAATGTTTTAAAACATTTAATTTGCAGGTAATTATTAGAAAGCACTTTAAAAGCATGTTATCAGCATTTGTATAATACAGTGAAAATAAAAAAGTAAAGCTTAAAATACAATCTCTATTTGCATGTCCAGTTGGACTGTCTCTGTTTACTCGTAATCCCCATGTAAAGTTGATCTCATCAGTTAGATCTGTATTTTTTGTTCTTCTACATCCACGTTAATGTCAGTAGATGCTTGAATAAATGCTTTCAATATCATGTAACGTTTGGCACCTATAATCTTTTATGTTTGCCTGTTGCTCAATTCTCAACGTTACCACATCCTCATTAACACAGTTATGTAATGTCTTTTTCATGCTTGAATTTTTTAACATGAGTAACTCATAGAAAACAATGTATTCCAGACAGATTTCACAGGTACACTTTGAGCTCTACCACGTCAGACACCTTCACTGTTTAATGTGAACTAGAATGGGGACGGTGTCCCCATTAATTGAACGTGGGTAGAGCTTTACCGTGCGGATCAACAAAATGTTTTGCACAGCGCGATGATGGTCATGGTTTCCATCAACAGTTAACCTGCCGACACTGACTGGCAAAGAGAGGCATTGCTTATGCAGGCGTAGATTTACAGCCCTCTGCAAAGGATTGCATCAGACTCTGCCACGAAGGGAGAGAGAGAAAGGGAAGGAGGGGTAAAGTGCAAGGGGGTGGGAAAAACATTGTGAGATTAAAAGAGCAGTCACTGCTTAAGAGACCACCAAACAGGCTGTAATCTGACAAAAAAGATCAAAAGAAAGTCCTTTTGTCAAAGCTTTAACGTTTAATTTAACAAAAATATATTTGCACTTAGTGCTTTTCTTCCTCCCCTCTGTCTGCTTTAGAGAAGTGTTTACACATTCTGTTGCTGTCCTCTCAGCTCGCATGTAGCTTTTGCTCAGTTATCTCTGTCATGCTTTTGCTTATTTTATGTGTGCTGGTGCAGAAGCCTTTGTATAGCTGAGTGTAGACTGAGAGATTAGTTCACTGTAGCAGACAGTGTTTGTCTCTACTGTACCATGACGTCATGGTCTTATGACTACGGCAGGGCAGGACAGTGGGAGGGGCTTGAAGAGTTGACACATAATAGAAAATCCAGCCTTTGGTTAAAGATGGATGAGAAGAGAAGGTAGGACAGGAAATTAAGCTGAATCGAGTCTGTGCGTGTGTCTTCGTCATGATCCTAAACCACTTGGACAAAAATATCTTTACCATGTAGCAAAATATCTACAGCTATTTATAAGCTTTGTAACTATTTCTCTCATGTCTCCAAAACAGCAAAGGTTTAATTTGGACTTCTTCTAATCAACGTCTTTAAGTTTATTTCCTGTAGTTGATTTCCTTAAATGTGTCTAATAATGTGGTATTAATTAGCACATTTATTTTTATGAAATATTGTAAAATATACATACCAGGCATATAATAACTTTTCAGTAATGATGATGATGGTATTTGCCAGAAGACTAGCAGATCCGTTACATTTTCTAACATTATCATATTTGTTTTCAAGTTGCTCTTGCAGGTTCTGTTTTCCACAAACTTGGCAGCGAAGGGTGCATTTAAAGTGTCTCTGATGAAAGGTCATTTAAACTTCTAGGACACAGCCTGGAAAGTGCTAATTGCTTCTGCACATTTGTGCATTTCCTTTAAAAACAAAAGTTGGAGAGGCTACTCCCCTCAAATAGTTGAGTACGGTATGTTCTGACGGGTCAGCTTAGGAACCGCAAGCTTTGTATTAGAAATTAATCTAAAGATGCATTTTAGTAGGTGCAGTTGAGCTCTTCAATATCAGCAAAAGGTGTAAACGTGACTCTATTGCTAAATATTGTGATGGCGATATAGATTACAATTAAACCACAATAACTTTCATCATTACAGTTTCCCCACTTTTTTCTACACTTTACCGTCTCACTAAATATACATGGTGTTTCAAATGCAATTTGAAACCATCCAGCTGGACAAAATACGCTTGCATGCTATATTTCGATGAATGTCACCTGAAATATGATATTCAATCAAAAATTTGATCCAAATAGTAATTTATGATTGTGGTGTTTCAAACAGTAATATTGCACTGATGATGGCAATTGGAAAATAAAAAATAGAATTGTTTTGACCAAATTACTAGGAAAAAATAAATGAATAAATAAATAAAATGAATGCACAGCTGAATGTTATACAAAACTGAAATACTACCTTGCATAGTAGTTTTGTAACCTTTGAGCAGCAGTTCTGGGATTTAAAAAAATATTTTAAGAAAGATAAAGATTCCTTATAAAGCAATCGTATTTTCTTAACAGGTTTTAAATAGCAAGTGAAATACCATTCATTAAGATTGTGCAATAATTGACAAATACAACAGAAAGCAGCCTTAACACCCATCTGCCTTAGAAGGAAAAAAAAAATATCCTCAATAAGTTGCCACTTTTGTAACTCAAAAGCCAGACAAAGTAAAAGCTGTTCAGCAGGCCTATGAATGTGCTTTCACATATCTAGATGGAGTTGTAGAATCGGGTCAGTTACAACATTGAGTGTTGTGCTGTATGTGTTCTCTTCCTCTTTATTCAGAGAAACCGATTCAACATTGTGGCTAGCTTTGTGTCATCAGCAGCAGATCAGACCCCAACTTTGTCCTGCCTTTGTTTTTGCACATGATTTTGGCACAGACAGCGGTGCAGCCGGCCTGATGTGTCTCTTTGCAGGATTAAGATTAGTTATTGCTAAGAGAAAATATGAAGACGTTTAGTTTGCAGGAACTTGAGTAGCTGAAAAGTGGGGTTTAATTTGGTTTATTTGTATAGTACATCCTCTTTCACTTCACCAGGAAGCAACCTGGTGACACGCATTGTTTTAAATACAAGCTTTAAAACATTTCATAATTGTCAAGTTTTAATCTGCTGTTGTACTTTGCATTGTGTCGTACGCCACAATGCAGGAAGAGATGGTTAACCACAAATTTTCTGATCCTCCTGTTTTTTGATCCAAACTATTAAAACACAGCAACACAGGTTGGAGGCACATGAAGGTATCTACGTCTGTTGATGGCTGATAAGTTTGGTGCCGTGATTGTTTCCAGCAGCCTTAGGCCACAGAACCGAGCAGGCATCAGCTCGGCCTCTTATCCCCATGGTTTTTTTTTTTCTTTTCTTTTTTGTGACTGTGGGGAGGTAATCTAGGAAAGAACTTCATGGAAAAATGGTTTGAAAACCCCACAGAGGTTGGAAAAGTCGGGGCAGAAAAAGGCACTGAAAATTAAGTAGACTGCAGGAACCACAGATTGCTATGGTCTATTTTAAGTTTTACTCTTAACAGATATGCAGGAGTTGAAATCGCCTTCCCTTTGCTTCATCTGTGCATATGTTCTCTGTGCTGTTTAAAGTAGCCTTAGTAATTTATTTTGTCTCTTTTGCAGGATAAAGTGTTGACAAATAAAACTCCCAAATTGGATCGCAGTGATGGGGTCAAAGAGATGAAAGAAAAGGCCCCTAAAAGGAAGCTACCCTTCACTGCCGGAGCAAATGGAGACCAGAAAGATTCTGACTCAGGTAGGAGAAAGTTGCACTGTGTCTGAGCATCTGATCTGCATTTTCATGTTGACTTTCAAGTGCAAATCAAAGAGGCAGGGACTTGCATTGCATCACTTCCTCCAAGGTTGAAGGGAAGTTGTTGTGCTTTCACAAAGGAGGTTGGGCTTTGTGGAGGTAAAGCTCTTGTAGGTTTAAGGTAGCTGTCTGTCTGGGAGAGCTGAGGAGTTTTACCTGCTGTGACGATGGTCCAGTTAACTTTGAAACGGTAACATTTACAAACCCGCCCAGGTCTGGTTTCCTGATTATTTTTGATTAGGGAACAACGCATTACAACTCATTCTTGTTTGACTTTGGGTCTAAATGGCCCAGGGTTTAGTTTGTTGATTCTATGGCTAAACAGAGGCTTAGATTACAGTTTTCATCTTCAACACTGGCCGAGTTGCTACATTGCTTTATGCTGAGTGACCACTCTGAGCTCTGTGCTGCAGATAGGGAAAGAAAACAAAGTACTGCAGCACAAGACTGTTATGGCTTAGGGTTGTGTTTGATAAGAATGAAAATGGACTTTTAGTACATATGTGGGTTTGCATTTGGGTACCATGTGCTTCAGAGGACTTATGGAGCCCTAGAAAATTTTGAGTGTGTTTTATTGACTGTATGTCCTTATTGCTCCTTTGATTGCTACTCTTATACTTCTGCAGTCATTTTATGCATGCGTTTTTAAAATTCTGATATTGATGTGGGAAGAATGTTTATTTTTTATTTTTTTTCCCTCTTTCAACAGATGTTGCATATAATTATTGTTGCTTCATCATCTGGTTTAATACTATTTTCCAAACAGTTTTACTCAGAAAGAGGTCAACCTCCCCACCCACCCCCAAAATGAGGGGAGGTGTGAACCCTCATCTGAAGAACAATAGGTCCACAAACCTGTTAGTATGCCAATGAGTTGACGTTATTGGGCTATTGAGACTTTCTCACCCCAGTTCCATCTCTGTATTTGTCTCCGGAGTCAGAATCAAGGCACAGCAAAACTAACATTTTTTTTTTTTTTTTTACCACTTAGAAAACTACTTGAATTTGCTAACATCCATGCTTATTAGGGAAACTATTTATTATTTAACATTTTATGTATTTAAACACAAGAACAAAACAGATTGTGTTGGTGTTTGTCATAATTTATTTAATACATAGTAGCAATAGTTATTCTACCAGTTTTTGTTTAGTTTTAGGCTTTGAAAAACATTTCGACCTTTTTAGGCCAGGATTGGGTCCAACACAGAACCGTGCTTCAGTTTATTTAACCCAAATTAGTTAAAATCTGACTTACCAGTGGTGCGCAGCATAACTCTACCCCTATGTAGTAAATTGTCAGATCAACTACAGTTCCTAGATTTCTTCGTTATTCACTTTGTCGTGAATTAAAGCTATAAAATAAAAAAATGATTATTCATTATACAACATAAAATTGGGAAATTGGATGAATTTGACCATGAACAATAGTTTGAGCCTTTTAATAGTGGCTTAGAGCAACTTTTATTGTTTTGATTTGATTTCTGTATTTTTTTTGCCTATGAGTTACACTCTTAATTATGTTTTTGATTGAAGCCAAAAGACGCAGGTCGTGGAAAAAATAACAACTAATGATGTTAATAATAATAAGCACAAACTTATTCCATCTGCAAGCAAAGCTTAAATTTTTTTCCACAGTGACTCCAAGTGCAATTTATTTATTCAAACTTGAAACAGAACGGCAGTATCATTCAGAAAATAATGGTGGGGGATGACAAGCAGAGACTGGTTTTTCCTCAGTTTAATCATGCTTACGGCCGTTCCACTATCTGTTTCACAGATTCCAGTATGAAAATATAAATATAAAAGTAAACAAAAACTAAAAAAAAAAACTATTAAGCAAACGTATGTTCTTCCGTAAAATTACAGTTATAACTGCTTTTGTGCTGTTTGGTGCATTCACAGGTAATACATGACAGTAACAAAACTATATGTAAATAGCATAAGCAGAAGAAAGGATAATGAGCTATTTCTTCTGGATAAAGCTTAGAAAAGCTCTGACAAGAAAAACAACCATGTTTATCGTTATTTGGATTTAGCAGTATGCTCAGATGCTTATTTTTAGTGGTGAGTTCAGGAGGTGTGATTATGGCTTAGATGCATATTTCCCAGCAATTTATGACTTCCTTTGGAATTCATTTTTCTTTGCGAGATATTTACATCCAATGTGCACTGTGTCCGGGGCTGTCCTTTTTGTTTTTTCCCTATATTTCTGCTGGTGAAAAGCTTATTCAGAGCTTGCTGAGGGAGCTGCAATACCTGGTGATGGCATAGCATAATCAGCTGGATGGTAAATGCGAAACCCTCATGCAAGTTTGTCATGTTTGCTGAAACTGCACAAGTACAAAACTGCTTTGGTTACATCTTGTGGTTTATCTTTTCATCCCATTTAAAGTCAAAGTAATTCCCAATGGGATACTTTGTATTTTTGGGGAACTAATTCCTACATATTTGGACCTTTGTGTTATAAATTGGCAAATCAGTCCCTGCATGTTGACATTGTTCCACCTCCCTAAACAATTATCCAAACATCACATATATTGCTATTATCATTTGTTGGACATATTAATATCGGTGGGGTAAATGTTGCATATCAACAATTTTTATTTTCCCCATTTGTGTTGTCAGTATTAGGGCTGTTGTAGACGAATATTTTAGTAATTGAGTTCTCTATCGATTATTCTTACAATTAATCTGGTAATCGGATAAAAAAAAGATAAAATAAAACATTGGTAAATCTAACATAACAAAAGTGTTACTATCGCATATCAATATCAGTCCAATTTTTTGCATTTGAGATTCCCTAACTATAACTTTTCTGTAGTTTAGAAATTTACCTGTAACAATAATAGCTCAATTTGTTAACTTGAAGAAAAGTTATACAAAAATCTGAAATTAATTCAATGTAATAATAAAGAGGCAGGCTCACAAATAGCCTGCCTATTTGTGAGCAGGCCATTATGAAAAAAATGTCTATACTCCAGCTTTCTGTTTCTGTATTCATCTTCAGTCAGTTTAACAGAGGAACTCTCACCTTGCACAGCCATTTACAGAGTTTGTATTCATGTTAGCGACGGGATTTGACTATGAGGGGCCGTTTAGGACAAAAACTATGTTTTGTCTCTCAGACACTACTAAAAACAAACACAAACACAAAATATTAGAATTGCACATATATACTATTAAAATATCACACACAATTTTTTTTCTCACACGCATACGTAAAAGACTACGATTGCACATATAAACTAATAAAATATAGACTCACCTTTTGTATGCGTGAGAGTGATGTCACAGAAGAGGCGGGGCATCATTTGGAGATCAGATCGCGCATGCGTTGATACGACAATGACGTCAGCTTCATGCTGGATACGGGAGCTCCACGG
>CAEGAE010037229.1:0-22755 GCA_903067095.1 Girardinus metallicus
CCTGTGGGGGTTCTCTGGGAGTTTGGGGTCCCGGGCCCTTTGATACGGGCTGTCAGGTCCCTGTAGGACCGGTGTCAGAGTCCGGTCCGCATTGCCGGCAGTAAGTCGGGCTCGGTTCCAGTGAGAGTTGGACTCCACCAGGGCTGCCCTTTGTCACCGATTCTGTTCATTACTGTCATGGACAGAATCTCTAGACCAGCCCAGGTGTTGAGGGGATCCGTTTTGGTGGCCTTGGGATCCGTTTTGGTGGCCTTGGGATCCGTTTTGGTGGCCTTGGGATCCGTTTTGGTGGCCTTAGGATCCCCTCTCTGCTTTTTGCGGATGATGTGGTCCTGCTGGCTTCATCAGGTCGTGATCTGCAGCTCTCACTGGATCGGTTCGCAGCCGGGATGAGGATCAGAACGCCTTGGGATTCCCCTGGAGGAGCTGGAAGAGTCTGGGGAGGGAAGTCTGGGCCTCCCTTCTTAGGCTGCGGCCCCCACGACCCGACCCCGGATAAGAGGAAGAAGATGGATGGATGACAAAAAAGAACGAGTTCCACTGGCAGATTATTTTACATATAAACGCGGGAAAAATGTTGTTTTATAAGTGAAATAATCAGTGGAACCAGTACTTTATTATTCAAGAATTATTGACTTAAAACAAGCTTTACCATCTTGCAGAAAAAGTTAGATGCAAGTTATTTTGCCTTATTTGAAGTGAATGAAGTTATTTTCTCTAGAAACTAAGATCTATGTTTTGCAGCCCAGTCTGTAACTGAAGAGCTTTGAGGACAGTTTCCTCCAGATCCAGCTTCAGTTGGAAAACATCTGAATGTTTCAAACTGGATATTCTGCAGAATTTGTGTCAGCAGAAAATAAAGAAAATATTTGTACCTTTTGGTTTTTTGCTTGTTTCAGCTGTTTGGACAGAAAAGTGAAAAGTGGGCCGTCTTTCACTTTAAGAGTCATTACATGTTTTTTCTGAAATAGAAAATAAAAATCTAATTATCTCAAAATATTCGCTGGTCCTCTTTTGAGACAGAAGAAGAGAAACGCGTTCACATCCTGAACCTGCAGCAACACACTGAGGCTTGTTTCTGTGCTATTACAGCTGCAGCTGTGTGTGAATGCAAGCAGCTGAGGAAGGAAAAGTCTGTGTAAAGCAGGGAGATAACAGGTAAACACTCTGCTTTCTCACTCGCTCTCCCAGATATCCCGCCGCCTCAGGCTGCTGCTCCCAGCCGCCGCCGCTGAGCCGCCGCAGCCTTTCAGATCCTCCAACAAAGCAGAGCAAAGTCAGCCCAGGCCTGCCTGCAAACACAAATCCTCACACAGACATGAAAACATCTGCAGCTACCACCAAGAAAAAGTCAACAAGGCCGAGGAGATTCCTGAGCCGCCGCTGAAAAGCTGCTTGTAGTGAGGACGGGCACAGCAGAGGGTTCAGTTCAGCTCCGCGGCCTGAGCACCACTGAGACGCTCAGAAAGCCAACAGGAACAGAACCGGCGGGTCAGTCCGGTCCCAGTTCTCACTGCTGAGCGCCGGCAGCGCTCACAGGAGAACAGGAAGCATCGAGAGGGAGGCCGCCACGTCGCTCCGACACGCTGCAGCTCACATCATCACACCCAGAGAAGCAGGTTTTACTCCCAAACATGTTCCGCCCAGTTTCCTGGGTTTCCCCTCTACTTGACCCTTGACCTCCAGCAGCACTAAGGAGGCAGAGCCTGTAAGGTTCACACAACAAGATGGAGGTGATAAAATCAGCAACAGCTAACATCAGTCAGAGGTCTGAAGATTTAAGATAACATATTTTATTTTCTCCTCTAATAAGTTCAGTTTATTACAAAGAGTCCAAATTATAATATGCAGAAAAAAATAACGAGGTCATACAGACGTAAAATAATTCATCATGTTCACTTTACTATTCTCAAAAGTTTCTAAAGCTAAACCTTAACTTCAAAGTTTAGCCTGAAGCTAAATATTAAGTTTGCTAACTAAATATTATGGCTTAAACTGAGAATTTAATCTTCAAGTTAATATTTACTTTCAAGCTAAATATGGACAGCAGGGGGCAGCAGCTGGTTAACTCATCATCACCTTCAGGGGCAACGCAGCCTCACGCTTTCCGTCTGAAGACGAGTTTATTTCTCATCTGAAGTGTTGGGAGTTAAAGCAGACGATTAAATATTTCAGAAACTCACATGTCAGTAGAAGAACTAAGTTTAACATTGATGTTAAAAACATTAGCCACTGAAAAATTCAAGATGGCCGCCATCTTCACTGAAAACAAGAATCTTCAGGATCAATGAAGATTTATCTAAAATTTCCAATATTAATCACAGATTAATACTTTCAGTGCCAAGTCGTACATAACTGGACACAGAAATCATGTTTATTCATATTAAGTGCATTTTAGCACTAAAATGGCCGAGCAGATGAATGTGATAACTGTGACATCATCACAGCCTGCGTATTTTGGACCATGGAAATCATACACATTTTCTTCATCTTGTGTTTCTCTGGTAGATATTTTTCAAAATGTCCGCCACGGTTGTAATGGAGAGTGTTTACACTAAAATCAGCAGCGGTTACTGCCGGTGGTGGGTACGGCTAACCAAACAGCTGCTAATGCACCAAACAAGAGTCTCAGCTAAAAAGCTGCAGTATGACGAAGCGTTTCCTACCTTCTCTGCAGACTGAGCCGTGCCGAAGAAGATGGGGATGAAGGCCAGCCACACGATGCAGGTGGTGTACATGGTGAAGCCGATGGGCTTGGCCTCGTTAAAGTTCTCCGGGACGCCCCGGGTCTTGATGGCGTAAACAGTACACGTCACCATCAGCAAGATGCTGTATCCCAACGAGCAGATGATCTGCAGATCCGTGATGTCACATTTCAATATGCCCCGCGCCAGCTCGGGGTCGATGGTCCTCTGCTCGTCGAAGTCCACCACGGTGTTGGGCGGGTCCACCCCGAACCAGACCAGAACCCCCAGCAGCTGCACGGAGATGAGGCTGAAGGCGATGGCCAGCTGGGAGGTGGGGCTGATCAGCCGCGGCGCCGTCACGGACTTCTTGCCCTGCTCGAAGATGCGGTAGATGCGGTTGGTCTTGGTGAGCAGCGCGGCGTAGCTGATGCACATCCCCAGACCCAGGAATACCCGCCGGAACGAGCACACGCCCACGTCCGGCTTGGCGATCATCAGGAAGGTGATGATGTAGCACAGGAATATTCCGGTCAGCAGGACGTAGCTCAGCTCCCGGCCCGACGCCCGGACGATCGGCGTGTCATTGTAGCGCACGAAGGTCGCCATGACGAAGATGGTGGCGATGATGCCCAGCATGGCCAGGAACACGGGGATAACCGCCCAGGGCGAGTGCCACTCCAGCTTGATGACGGGTATGGGCCGGCAGGAGGTCCGGTTGGCGCCGGGCCGCATGTTGTAGGCGCAGAGCTTGCAGCTGAACTCGTCGGCCTGGAACTGGTATCCGTCGCAGGGCTCGCAGTGCCAGCAGCACGGCATGCCCTTCACCACCTTCTTCCTCTCCCCGGCCCTGCAGGGCAGGCTGCACACCGAGATGGGGACGTCCTGCTCGCCCCGCGGCCACCGCAGGTCCTCCATCTGCAGGCAACAGGAGGTCAGAGGTCACCACTACACCGTGTTCCAAATTATTATGCAAATTGGATTTAAGTGTCATAAAGATTAAAAGTTTTAATGTGCTATTAAATTCATAGGTGTTATTGTGTCTCAAGGCTCTTTGAATCACCGTCCGTCCGTCCAGCAGCGGCTTCAGAACCGCAGCCGGACTGACCTCGGGTTTCGGGCTTCAGCCTCTGTGGCTCTTCAATAATTCAGCCGTCTGTTTCTGCTGATCTGATCTCGGCGTCTCTCGGGTCCAGAGTCCAACGTGTCCCCTCGTCTCTGCGGCTCAGGGTTCTGAAGCTGCTCTGGGTCAGACCAGAACCAGCAGAACCGCCTGCAGCCTGCTGGGCTCTGCGTGTTTCACCGCTTTTCATGCAGCTCTGCTGAAAATCTGCATTTCTGTGTCGTTTTTTACGCGTCTCCAGCCTGAGATGTGAACGCAAATATCCATTTAAACAAACGATAATTTAGGGTGAGGAGAGTTAAAAATGCGTCAGAAAGGTTCCTGTACGGAGCACCAAGAAGGCCAAAAAGGTGACATTTTCTAGAATTGTTCTGCTTTCACAGAGTTTTTCTGTTTCAAACTTTCATTCCTGCCTTTCTGGGAGAAAAATGCTGCGTAGCTGGACTGACTTTGGCCACAAGTTTCATACTTTGCTCTTCATCTAATTTCCCTCTGGGACCAATAAAGTATTTTTGAACTGAATTTAACAAAAGGAGCAACTGAGACGCATGTAAATGAGCCACACCAAAAGTGACTGACAGGTTGCTTTCATCCAATCAGATTACTCCTTGGATGCAAACAACCAATCACAACCAACGAGTCAAAAACTCCAGGAAGTGGCAGAAACTAGGACTTGAGAAAAACACAACAGGGAAACTTGAATCTTGCAGCCTAATAATTCGAGTTACTTGTGGATTTCAGCAGAGGTGGAAACACAGACAAAGATGGACTCTAGTAAAAGTAAAAGTACCACATTAACATTTGTACTTGAATAAAAGTAAAAAAGCTCTGGCTTTTAAAAATACTTAAGTATTAAAAGTAAAAGTACTTGCTGAATGCTTTACCTAATCGCTAATACAGCATCATTAAGTGAAGCTAATGTATTCAATTTCAATACATCAGAATGTGTCATTTTAACAAACAATGCCGCAGATGCAGCATGTTTTATTGTGTTTACTCTCCATAACATAGTTTAGACTCAGATCTGTGATTCTACGCATCATCATTTCAGGGATGGAAACATCTGGTCTCCTGCTCCAACGTCGCTGAACTTCACTGGTTTTGCCACTAGAGGCTTTTATTTAGAAAGAAATGCAACAGAAAGAAGGTGCAACCCAGGAGCCACGTAGCAGAGCCGTAGTCGAGCCCACCGAACCCGAGACCGAGACCAGCGCCGCGCTACATGACGCTGTAAAATTAAGTGTCAAAACTCTCAGAACTGCTTCTCAGATTGATCTGAAAGAGCCACATTCCCATAAAACACATAGATATTAAACACTTAGAGCTGAAATAAACGTAACCAGCATCATTATCAGTTCAAACTCTTCATTCTGCTTTGCTTCCATCTCTGTGCCACAATCCGCTGAGGTCTCCTGCCACCCCTGGAACATAACGCCCTGGGCGGTTGCCCATATCGCCCATGTCAGAAACCACAACTGTCTGCAACATTAAACTAGTAATTAGTAAGTCACGTTACTGCTTGGATTTTACGGCGTTAAGTCCCTGAACTTCACATTGTACCGGAAAAAAAGCGGAATGCGGATGTAACGAGCAACGCGACAGATTTGTAGAAATGTAGTGAAGTAGAAAGTACAGATACTTACTGTAAAATGTAGAGGAGAGAAAGTCAAAAGTGTCCATGATTAAATCTACTTGAGTAAAGTACTGAAGTACAGTAACAAAGTATTTGTACTTAGTTCCTTCCCACCACTGGATTTCAGGTAACATTTCTTATTGAGCTGCTTTGTGATGATGTCATTTCCTGTCGACTCATCCTCTGCACCACTGGTCGGATGCAGAAACGATCCTTCGTTTCAGGAAGTTTGCAGCAGGTGGGAGGTTCTCCGCGCCACCTGCAAGGGGCGCCACTCGCTGCGCTGCGGCTGGAAAGCTGCATGGCGGCAGCGCCAATCAGCCGCCGTCTGGGATCAGAGTTCAGAATCTGGCTGCGGATCCGGAGAGGCGGACGAGAAGCATCGACCTTCCAGATCAGAGAGACGCCGGCGCCTCCCGGCCCGAATCCATCTCTAACAGACGGTACCGAGATAAGGCCGGTTCTGATCCAAGAGAACTTAAAGCATTACATTTCCCAAACAGGAAGCCGATAAGAAACGTTAATATTCCCGCTTTGATCCTCAGAATGGCTTAAAGAGAAAAACCAGAGAGAAGCCAACTTTCCTCCTGAACTGGTTCTGAGTCCTGCAGAACCAGAACCGCTCAGCCGGACCTCAGCCTGTTAGAAACCAGCATCATCTGCGGTCATCACTGTAACCCAGGGGGGCAGAAAACGTCCAGGAACAAGCAAATAGTTTCTGAGTTTTATTCTTTGTAGGAAAAAATGTTTTCATGTATTTGCTGTGTTAATAGAAAAGCATTTAGTTTTCAGATTCTTTTGGGTCCGACTGAATAAATGTATTCACTTCCTGTGGAAACGCTGAAGGCATTAAATCAGTTTGGGGGAATAAAGTCGCCCTGTGGTTCTGGAAGTTCAGGTTGCTCTGACAGGAACCATCTGCTGCTGGTGCTCCTATGTCCTCCTTCCACTTAACTTTCCACCACCATGCTGGACAGAGCAGCCGGTTTTCTGTCCTGTCGGGTCAGCGGCCCGGAGCCCGGGAGAACAGAACATTCTGTGAAAATCCTGCTCATTGATCCGATGAAACGTTTTAAACTGAATTATTAAACCCAGAATGAACAGAAATGAAACCATGAATCTGATTTTATGAACCGGATCGTTTTCTCAGTTCGGTTATAGTTTTAGTTTGTTTCTGTGGAAGTGTCGGGTTTTTGGGTCGCTGGGCCGGTCCCGCTCAGAACCTGCAGAACCTGGAGCATCAGTCTCTGTTGGTTCTGTGTAACGGAGTGGATGGTTTGTGGGTTAATGTTCCAGCATGAATCAGAAACCAGCTGAGCCAGAAAATTAAACTCTGATGAAGGTTCCTGAACTTAATGTGAGGTTCTGGACGGGTTCCAGGCCGACCCGGTTGGCAGGGAGCCGTCCAGACAATCAGAAAGGAACAGAAATGATTCGGGTTTTTAACTCAGTCATAAGAGAAAAATTCAAATTCAATTTTATAAAGAATATCTTCACCGTGTTATTCATTCATTTATGAATATCAGTTTAAAACTAAATATTTAGTTAACAGGCTAAATATTTAACTCATTTGAAAACATGATGAATAATTAAAGTTTAAAATAATCTAAAATAAAATCTAACTGTTAAGTTTGAAGCTCAATATTTAGCATCGAACTAAATATTAGCAAGCTAATTTTAGCTCAAAGCTAAAAAATAAAAGTTAATAAACTAATATGAATAAATAAATAAAATGACAATAAATATTTAGTTAACAATCAACTAAATATTTACTAAGGTAAATAGTTAGCTTGCTTATTTAGCAAAGTGAGTTGATCAGAAAGGAACAGTTAGTTAGCATGCTAAATAATAACTAAACTAATTATTTAGTTAGCAATTATTCCGTTTAACCCCAAAGTAAATATTTAGCTTGAAGCAAAATGTTTAGTTTGAAGCTAAATAAGAACTAAATTAGCAGCAGCTAAGTTAGCTGCGGCCTCTTTCAGAGTTAAGAGATAAATAATAAAATCCAACAATAAATTAAAATAAATATGAACAAAATTAATAAGTTAACTAGAAGTTGAATATTTAGTTTGCAGCAAAATATTTAACAGCCGTTGAGGAGCTAATTATTTAGCTAGTTAATGAAATATTTAGTTTGAAACTGTGACTTTTATAAATGAATGAATAACTTTAAAAACGTAACTCCTAGTTTTTAATGACAGCCAGCTGGTTCTGGGCCGGCAGGAACCCGACAGAGACCCGTCAGAACCAGAGGCTGAGCCACAGAGACCCGTCAGAACCAGAGGCTGAGCCACAGAGACCCGTCAGAACCAGAGGCTGAGCCACAGAGACCCGTCAGAACCAGAGGCTGAGCCACAGAGACCCGTCAGAACCAGAGGCTGAGCCACAGAGACTTCCTCTGAACGTTTCCACGGCGGCAGAATGTCAGGATAATGGATCCGTCCCCAGGGAGCGGCGTCTCCGTCTGCTAACGGCCGGTTCAAAATAAGGTTAGCCCGTTTGCTGCGCCGCCTCGATCCATCAGGCTCCTCCGTAACGACTCCGCCCGTCTGCAGGACAGACACCAGGAGTTATGAGGACGGCGGCCATCAGGGGACGCATAACGGCAACGAGGCAGCCGCAGCTGGAGCGGCGCCGCCGTTCAGGACAATTATTTAGAGACGGGAAAGAGCAGAGACGTGGCTCTGCATGCAGAGCAGGACAGGACCCGTCCACCGCCCGCTGGGGACAGAGGGACCCGTCCACCGCCCGCTGGGGACAGAGGGACCCGTCCACCGCCCGCTGGGGACAGAGGGACCCGTCCACCGCCCGCTGGGGACAGAGGGACCCGTCCACCGCCCGCTGGGGACGGGGTGGGAGACAGGGGGACAGGTGAGACTAAAAGAGGTTGGAAAGATCAGGTTCTGAAACGAGACAAGCTGGAATCCAGTCCTGGTTGGGGACACAAAGAGACAAAATGAAGTGGGACAGATGTGGCAGAAAGATAATGGACATGGAAGGACGGAAGGACAGATGGTCCATCTGTCCATCTGACGGATGGACAGACAGACAGAAGTTGCTCTCAGCGTCTTCAGAGATCTTTGTAGTTTCCTTCAGTGGTTCTTGGTGCAGCGCCCCCACAGGCCAGGAGGGGAACAGGCTGGTCTGACACATGGATGGACAGACAGACGGATGGACAGACGGATGGATGGACAGACGGATGGACAGACAGATGGATGGACAGACGGATGGACAGACGGATGGACGGACAGACAGATGGACAGACGGATGGACAGACAGCTGTCCGTGTCCTGCCGGTGATCAGACCCGATGGAAATTATTTCATTTGTTCTAAAAAACAAAAGTTCTGCAGCTCAACCAGAAACTGAAAATATTCCTGCAGACGTGAATTCCTTCCTCCGGGTTCTTCAGCGGTTCTGTTCAGTGACCCGGTCCATTTGCTATTACTACTAAACACAATCCTTCAGCCAGCTAGCTGACGCCACAGCAAATCAACACGCAGTACCTTACTGACCACCAGGGGGCGATCTGAGAACCAACCAGAACCAGGACCCGGACAGAACCAGAACCAGAACCAGTATTAGACTCACGTTGAGCTGCAGCGTCTCGGTCCAGTGTCCCACCGCTCTGTATCCCGACCCGGTTCCGTTGCTCCGCTGGTACTGGAACAGGTCGTAGCGACCCGGAGCGTCGCCATTTCTGTTGAACGTCACCGAAGTGCCGGCACTTCCTGTGGAGGGAGAACAGGTCAAAGGTCACATTCACCTGCTCTCTGAGTCTGATTGGCTGATTCAGCCAGGAAGAAATGATGAAGCTGAAACAGAACCGGTGTCAGAACCGGGTTCTGACGCCATGGATGGAGACATGACGGATGAATGGATGAACAGTGTTTCACATATTTCATCTCAGAGTTTAATAATGTGAAAACCGTTTTCTGGTCGTTTTCAGTCGATATTTAATGCAGCATAAAAACTAAATGATGATAAAGTGATTCAGCAGGTTCAGCCCTGGTGGGGAAAGATGGCCGCCCGTCCGCACGCAGGAGAAAACTCAGGACTTTAGGGAAACTGTTGCTGCTGATCAGGAGGTGGAGGAGCTTTAGAGGATCTTTAATGTTTTCCAGTCGCTGTTTGTGAGGGGATGATAACGCGGCGTGGAGCTTTAACCGGTGGAGGACACGGCGTCTCTCTGCTGTCGTTTAGTTTCTGTTTACGATCATCTGGAGCGTCTTTCTGACGCCGCCATCTTGTTTCCATCTGGTGAAGCAGGAAGTTCCTCTCAGTGTCGTTTCCCTCAGTGGTTCTTGGTGCAGCGCCCCCACAGGCCAGGAGGGGAACAGGCTGGTCTGACTCAGAACCACAGCAGCTGGAGGTGGAGCAGAGGATGGAGTTCTGGTTCTAATATAATCGATTCTACCATCCAGTGTCATTATGACCCTTTAAACTGAACCATTCAGTTTCCATCTTGCTGTCTGACTCCAGAGTTTTAGTCTGGATCTGATCTCTGTGAGTCAACATGTGATTTATCCCCCAGCTGGGAGAAACTGTGATGATGGAAGGTTTCAGGATGAGAGTCACGTTTTCCTTCAGAGTGTTTATGACGCGGAGCAGCTGCGATGTTTGTCACTCTGACGCCTGCAGCCTTGGACCGCAGCGCTGCAGCTTTATGGGCCGCAGAAGGCCGGCGCCGCTGCCGGCGCACTCACCGTTGAAGCCGACGCTGCGGATGTACTTGAGCAGCTTCTTCCCGCCGGCCAGCTCCATGTCCAGGCAGATCCCCGACACGTCGGGACACAGGTCCCGCTGCATGTTGTGCAGCGCGTGGGCCATGGCGTACACGGCGTCGATCACAAACTGCACCTTCCCCTCCTGCTCGTACTTGGAGTCGACGCCGATCCGCTCCTGACCTGAAACCGAGACCAGAGGAGAAAATGAGCATCTGGAGGAGCCAGAGAGAAACGGGACTTCAACTGAAATATTATAATGTTGTCACCAGACCTGTTTGGGCCTCCGTTTCTCTTCACAAGCATTAAACCAACTAAATATTTAGTTTAACAAAAATAACTAAGTTCAAACTAAATAGTTATCAAGCTAACTCCAAGCTCAATATTTAGCTTCAAACTAAAAAAAGCTTCAAAGTAAATAGTTAGTTAAACTAAATATTGAGCAAAGAGCTAAAGATTTCAGCAAAATGCTCCTTCAGTTACCAGTTTAGCTGGTTTATCTCTGAGCTAGCTAAATATGCAGCTAGCTCAGAGATAAACTTGCTATTTAGCTTAAAGCTAAAGATGTATTTAATATTAAGTCAATTAAATATTTAGTTTAACCAAATATATGGCTTCAAACTAAACGTTCTGTTTGTTAACTAAATATTTAGCAAAGAGCTAAAGATCCAGCTGGCCTCTGGTGTCAGCAGGACTTTGGGCTCAGAGCCGGTCAGAAACCCTCCAGACTCTCCAGGCTCCATGTTTTGCGGCGCGGCGGCTGAACGTGATTCTCCCCGGCCGCCTTCGCTCTCAATGACCGCCACTTATCTGTCCTTCGTCCACGCGTCCCCCGCACGCGGCGGGATAATGTTATCAGGACGGCACAGCGGCCGTAAACTGTCGCCATGACGACAGGCTGCAGCTGCAGGACAACCGGCGCAGGAACCACCCGCTGCTCAGGACAGGAGGACGGCACGTGTCCACTCTGTCCGTCCAGCTCCGAAGAGGACAAACGTTTGGTGCTGCGGTGGCGGTTCAGCACAACCCACACATGGAGGCCTTCGATTCCCGGCCTGGTGACCTTTGACCCGTCTCTCATTGCCCTCTTTCCTGTCAACTCGCCATCAAATAAAGGCCACTAGAGCCAGTAAAGCTTAAACTGTTTCATCCTGAACTGCTGCTTTGATCGAGTCCCTCAGCATCTTCAGGCGAGTTTTTATACATACACATTATTTCATTATTACTGTTATGTAATAATAACTTAACCTTGATTAAAAAGAAAAAGTCTCCATACAGAACAAGCTGAGGGCCAAAAGAACCTCCGTCCCAGAGCCACAAACGGCCCACGAACCGCATTTTGGACGCCGCCGCGTTAAATCTGTGTAATAACTGAATCCTAATCCTGGCGTTAAAGTCCTCAGGTTGTTAGAGACGCTGCTCCTTTTCTCCTTTATCCTCTGGACGCCGTGACTGAATGAAACTAAAGGAAAAGTTCTTCTTTCTGCTCACAAGCCGTCCCATTAACCAGTTCCGACTTTCAGGCCAAATTTAAAGGTTCAGCAGAACATGAAGGATCCTGGGTTTGTTCTGCGGGTTCTGGACCGGAGGGTCCGACTGCTCTGCTGCTCGTCCAGAACTGGCAGCTTCGTCCTGGAGAACAAACCGTTTCAGGAAATGAGACTCTGACGATCAATGAATCAGAGCCTCCAGAGTTCAGATCGTCCAGAATCAGTCAGTCAGACGGAGATTAGAGCCAATAATGGAGGAGGGAAAATAAGCCCCAAATATGTTCCTGTGTCTTTGATCAATACTCCAAACAGAACCGGTTCATCAGCGTTCGGGTCGGCTCGGCGATCCGAAAACTGAGGCGATGCAGAGAGTCCGTCTGGACCGACCCAGACCAGGAGAACCAGAACCATCGTTAACAGTTACAAACCGTTTATCGGTTCAGACGTCAGTATCTTCCCTCAGGACGAAGCTCCAATCAGATCAGAAGAAAATTTAACTTTTCTGGGATTTAAAGGTTTCAGAAGAACCTGGAGAACCTCATGACAGGAACCAGAAAATGTTCCTTCCAGTGTTTAAAATGAAACGAAATCAAATGATGAAATAATAAACACTGAACATAAAATTCAGTGTTAAAAATAAAAAAGTGACTAAATAAAATAAAACAATTTACAATAAGATGCAAAAGACAAAAAAGCGGCAAAGTATCTGAAATAAAATACAGCAAAACATAAAAAGGAAATAAAATGAAACTGGATGGACAGAAAATCCTCCTGCTCCAATCTGATGGTCGGAGATTAAAAACTAGAAATGTCTTTGTTGTGCAGCTCGTTTCTCTATTCATAAGTTTTTAAAAATTACGTATTTTGTAAAAATAAACAAATGAATACAGAAGTTTTCTAGGGCAGATAAAAGAAAACAAAGAGTAATTTTCTACCCAAAAACTCAGAAAAATCAAACATTTGCTAAAAAAAATTCTGAAATTTTCACATTAACATCAGAAATTTTAGAGAAATTATTTTTTTTAATTTCTGAGTTTTACAGTTGAAACTTTGCTAAAAAATTCAACAACTCTTCAGATTAAAAACAGAGAAATTTAAAAAATCTAAAATGCTCGACTTTGGATATTTTAAATTTTTAAACTTTTCAGAAATGTCCATGTTTTCCTGGAACATTGATGGACCTTTACTGGTTCTGTTTTCCTAACAGTGATAAACGAGCCGGCAGCACTTTGACACATGACAGCGTCATAAACATGAAGGACTCTTTATGAGTCTTTAACGCAAAGTTGGCCCTTTTAAAGGATTTTTAATTATTACTTTTTAATTATTAACCGAATGACACGTCAGTCACAGACGTTCATAAAGGTTCCCTCATGTTTATGTCACGTCAGTCTTATGCACACCCGATAAAAAGTGTTGCCTCCTCTATTAATAAATAAAAGGTTCCTGGTATAAACCTGATAAACAGATGAGAGAAAAGCAGAAATGTCGCCGGCTTCACACTGACCTGTGCACTTCCTGCTGCTGTCGTCCTTCTTGGAGGAGCTCATCAGCTTGCAGTTGAAGTTCTCCTCCCAGTACTCGGCGAACCAGACGTTCCTCCGGTTGTTCTCCAGGGTCCGCGACATGAAGTAGGCGTCGAAGCCTGGAAGACAGCAGCGGCTTTTATTCACAGCGTCCTCCGCAGCGTGCAAGTGTTTATCTGCTGGTCTTCAAGAGGCTCGGCTCAAGTGGAGTCAGAGGGCAGAGATTCCTCCTTCTGCTGCACGCTGGAGTAGCAGCTGCTGCCTGAACGGACAGGACGTCTGTAGAAGCTTCCTGATTATTAACAGATCAACAACAAAACTAAACTCATTCAGAGAGTCTTCAGAGTGAAGCTGCTGCAAACAGGCTCCGCAGCACGTCCAGCACCAGGTCAGGTCGAGCTGAAACGCCACCAGGTTCCCCAGCAGCGTAAAAAGCTGCAAGAAGCTCCACGACCACCGTAGCTACAGAAAAAGTACAAATCCGGCGCGGCTGCAAAACTCGATGAGTCGAGCCCGGAAACGGCTGATATGGACCAAAAGCCGAAGAAACGGCAGCGAAAATAAATCAAGACAGAATCAGCTAATGCCGTACCACCGGTACGCAGGAAGCGAACGCGCCCCGCTCCCGCCGATTGTTCTTCGATCGGTAAGAACGAAGTTCTTACCGATCGAAGAACAAAGTTGAATCAAAGCAGAGGTTGAGATGATCCTCGCAGCTCCGACCGAAGCCTGGAGGCAAACAGCGACAAGCAAACTGAGTCACGTGACTATATAGACTTACCGGGGTCACCAGGGGTCACACGTGACTATGTTGGTCTAAGATACTCGACCTGCGCATGCGTGATCATTCAGTGTTTAAGCACCGCCTCTGGCGGTCAGTAGAACATGGATTCACTCCCTACTGGTCTGGTAGGAGGCAGATGGTCCGTACTGGTTTCCCCTCCATCTCACCATACAGACACACAACCCATTATTCATCTCTCCATTGGAAACAAATTGCACTTGGACATTTCCACCTTAAATATCTGGACAGTATTTAAGGTGGACTTACCCATATTTTCAAATAAGCGTCAGTCAGACTCTGCCTGACCGGCGGGGAAATTTAGGACTTTGTGCACATTTATATGTTAGATTTACTGCAGTACTGTGTGTGTATTTTGGGTTCTAAGTGTGTTTTGTGGTTCACTTTAATTTTCCCCTTTTTTAAAATACATGGTATTGAAAGCAGTTATTCTTTTGTATTGTTTTTATTGATTACTGACAGTAGATGAATTTAAATCTTCTGATATCATGCACCATCTAGTCCCTTAGTACATGAAGTACTGCTACACCTGCTAATTGGGTGTTTAATTTGGAGTTGTGACATTAATAAAAGAACGAATAACTCGGTGAAAATAGGACTGAAAGATAAACCCCATAAATAAACCCACTTCTTTCTCCTATGAAAGTCTGTGTAACTTTGTGTCCGGCGCCACATAGAGGTCAGGAAGGATCTGGATCACTAAGCAACATGATGGTTTGACCTCCCAGCTCCGGTTCCTCCGGTTCCTCTTCATCACCTGGAAACCAACATTTCAGATGAAAACGCGTTTCCTCCAGACAGTTGTCCCGTTTTCCTTCAGCTGGCTGGGATGAACAGAAATTCCTTTAAGACCCAGTAGAACCCGGAGCTTTGGGAAGGTTCAGGTTCGGAGAGTCAGCGCTGTTGTTTCCCGACTCCCTTCATGTGTTTGTTGACAGTCAGAGTTATGGGAGGCTGTAATCTGAAGAGGAGCTCTTAATCTTCTCCGTCAGACGGAGCTGCAGCCTCACCGTCACCGGCTGCCTCAGACGTCCTTGACGCTCCCAAACGATCCCAGCGATGCATAAATATGAATAATTCCTGTCAGGATAAAATCAGGATCTTAACCTCGCGTGTTTCTCTGTGTGGAGCTGAAAGTCACTGAGGAGGTGAAGAGGAAGAGGAGCCAGTCAGGAGGTGATGAAGAGATGGCCAGAGGAAAAGAGAAACGCTCCATCGCTCTGCGTGGATCCACTGATGATCCAGAATCCATCTGATCCAGTTTGGATCTGGTGATGGATGATCATCAAGTGTGAAACATGAAATTAATCTGATTTTTGTTCCATTTCCTCCACAACTGAAGGAAAACCGTTGAGGAATCAAACGTTACTGGGGTTAAATTTTCAGCAGTATTTTGTTCTGCTGCAGAGCATCACCAGTCTCTGCACAGCTTGGCTGTAATGTCTCCCTGGAAGCGTCGTCACGACGCTGCAGCAGCAGAGCCAACATTTGGACACCATAACCGGGTCTGGATCCGCCGCAGCGTTCGGTCCAAACCGCTACGAGTCTCCGGTGGAGCAGAAAACGTGAGAGCCGCGTTTGTCTTCAAGCAGAGATGCTGCTCACTTTCCCCTCATGTCCTCCTGTCACCACCAGAACCAGAACCAGAACCTGACCCGGTCCGTCTCTGCAGAATCAGCTGTAAGCCTCCAGGAAGTGATGGACAGCTGACTTCCTGCCCTGCAGATGTTTGTCTCCACGTTTTCTGGATGACCGGCCGCAGTGACAAAAACAGAGGCGGCGGCGCGCTCGGCTGCCAGATGGGAGGTCAGAGGTCACGCAGCAGGACGGGTCGCTGGGCAGAGCTTTCATCTCGCTGCGGCGGGAAGCTTTCAGACTCCGGGTGGTTCGGATCAAACAAACGGAGGATGAAAGTTTAAAAAGATTCGGCTCTTCCTAACAGCTTCTCAGGGTCTAAAAACTCAGATTTCACTGCAAAAACACCAAATATTACAAAGTATTTTATCTGGTTTATAGTTCAAATATCTCAGCTCACTTGAAATAAAACAAACTGACTTACAGGAAACTTTCCAGTGAGATAAAGGAGCTCGGTTCAGAATAATCTGCTTCACTGGCAGATTATTCCACTTTTATCAAGACATTTTTCCCAAGTAACAAATTAAACAATGTCTCACTGGAACCAGTAACATTTCATCGACACTAAGGGATTGTTGACATGAAGAAGCTCCCATATCTTCCTGGAAAGTTTTGTCTTATTTCAAGTGAACTAAAATATTTTAAGTAGAAAGTAGATGAAAATATCTGGTGATTTTGCAGTGAAGCTGTATTACTGGTACCTATAAGGGTTCTGATGTGACGTTCACAAAGGGCCCGGTTCCTCTGAACAGTTCTTTTCTCTGAACGATGAACCTGCAGTGCAGTCAGCCACAAACGTGTTTTATTTTCACAGCTTCGCTTCCTAACAACGCTGCTGCTGCTGACGTTGTTACTCCATCTAATCTGAAATTAGATTCACTGAATCTGTGAATAAATAAGAAGTTTGAATGTTTGAACTTCGTCGTCGTTTGTTTTAGTCACGTTTTGGTGGCGGACAGGCAGGAAGAGGAGGGCCGCCGTGCGCCGCCTTCATCCTCTCCGTTTTCATCATCAGTGTCTTAATTATTATATTTAATGATGCAGGAGAGGATACTCAGCTTCACTTTCCCTCTAATATTTCTTTATAAGCAGCAATAAATGTTCTAAATGCTGAAAACATTTATAAAAACGTGAGACTTCAGCATCAGGCTGACATGAAACCATTATGAGCATGAAGGAGCCTGAATGAATGTTTATGAATCATTCAGTAAATAATGACATTTATTTACTGTTAATGTGAGTTTTAATGCGTCATAACAGGCATAAACATCATGCAGACTAATTCATGTTCATGTTCAGGATCCACATGTCAGTTTTATGCAAAAACTCTCCAAACAACGACTCGCATTTTAAAATAATTTTTACATATGATTCAACTTTTTTGTAAACTTTAACCACAAAAACATGTTATGGCTACAACGTCTCCTTGTTTAGAAACCTAAATGTTTGCAGCGAACGGATCCGGTCGGGTCGGTTCCCGTCTCGGTTCTGGAGGAGGAGAACCTGCTTCATCGCCAGCGCTGCAGCTGATGCAGCGGGAGGAGAAGAGTTTCAGCTCCATGAAGGAAGTCCAGCTGAGGGTTACCTGGCGGCCTGCAGCCACTTCCTGTAACGACGCCGTTAATCAGAGTCCAGTTCCAGCTCCAACCTGCCAGTTCGGACTCCCTCAGAGCGCATCGACGTTTCCTGTGAGTGAGGCGGTTCCTCAGGAACCCAGTCAGAGATCCGTCTTTTTATAAAGCTGAACATGAAGCAGAACTTTGCAGTTGAATCTGCAGAGATTCTCCGACCTGCAACAGAAGCTGCTTCACGGAAACAGAAGCAGCTCGGAGAAGCAAACATCTGAACAGTTTGTCGAGCATTTGAGGGAAATGACGCTTCGTTCAGAGCTGCAGGGAAAGTGATTCATCTCTGTGGGAAACGCAGAAAAACGGCGGCTGCTTTGGATGAAGAGCTGCTTCACTCCAGGGAACATTTTACGCTCTCACCTCGTTTGGTTCCTGGAGAAACTTCAGGAAGACCTGAGAGGAAAATCCTCAGCAGATATTCCAGAAAACAAACTAAAGCTTCCTCACATCCTGCAGGAAACAACCACGGAGCAGGACTAGGGGGCGCTGTTTGCACAGGAAGCATTTGGTTCACTTAACCGAACAGAAAATATAACGGAGTTCACATTTCAAAGTCATTTAAATGTCACAGTTTCAAACTAAATATTTAATTCAGTTAAATATTTTGTTTAACTAAATTAATGTTTAATTTTCAAACTAAATGTTTGGTTCATCTCTAAATTCTCCCTAGGAGTGTGTGTGTGTGTGTGTGTGTCCTGTGTGTCTCTGTGTTGCCCTGACAGACGGGCTACCTGTCCAGGTGACCCGTCTGTCGCCCAGAACGTGGCTGGAGAGGCAGCAGCTCCTGAGCCCTGAGGGACAAAGTGAGAAGCTGGACGGATGTTTGGCTCAGACCCAAATACTTCACTCGCTAACTTAATATTTAACTAAATATTTAAGTTGCTATCCAAATATTTTGTGTTCAGACCGGAGTCGGGTCGTAGCGGACCGGAGTCGGGTCGAAGCGGACCGGAGTCGGGTCGAAGCGGACCGGAGTCGGGTCGAAGCGGACCGGAGTCNCCGGAGTCGGGTCGTAGCGGACCGGAGTCGGGTCGTAGCGGACCGGAGTCGGGTCGTAGCGGACCGGAGTCGGGTCGAAGCGGACCGGAGTCGGGTCGTAGCGGACCGGAGTCGGGTCGTAGCGGACCGGAGTCGGGTCGTAGCGGACCGGAGTCGGGTCGTAGCGGACCGGAGTCGGCTGGTGGGAATGATGAATCCTCAGTAAATCCCAGCAGTTTTTCCACCCTCAGTCCTTCACCGGCTCCCTGTAGCTCAGACAGTTTAGCACCACAATACCTTAAAGACCTGCTGTCGTCATAGCAACCTTCCAGACCCTCTCAGGTTCTAGTTCTGCTCTCCATCAGAACCAGAACCAAACCAGGAGAAGCAGCATTCAGCTTCTATGCACCACAAATCTGGAACAAACTTCCAGAAAACTGACAAACCTTTAAATCCAGACTGAAACTCAGCTGGTTGCATTAATTAATGTTTGTTGCTGACTGTGTGTTTCTATAACTTTGTGTTTTTATGATGTGGAGCACTTTGAAAAGCCTTGCTGCTGACAGGTGCTATGAAAATAAAATTTGATTGAGTGTGATGCCAGCCTGACCCGGTTCATTCACTGACCAGAAAGCTAATGTAATCTTACTGTTTCTGTCATTTTCCTAAATGCACATTGTTGTTGTTTTCCTCTTGCATCTCAGGAGAAACGTCTCTGGAGGGGATCGCCCCCTAGTGGAGGACGGAGGCACTACCAATCGATCCAGAATAGGTTTATTGGACGATTGCTGATGTACAGATCGCAAATAACATTAATACCTGAAAAACAGCAGCTTTTCTTACAGTATTTATATTCATTTTAGCCTGATGTCGAGTAATATTTTATTGTAAACCTATTGTAATTTGAATGAACGCTTGAAGTGGCTGCATGCACAGAGCAATGCCACCAGGTGGCGCAAAGCTGCGACTGAAACGGAGGAATTCTGCTGCTAGCTGCACAAAAACTCAATAATTAGCAGATAAATTCACTGTAAATGTCAAATCAAGCAGATCTTCTGAGTCTTTTTGGCCTTTTCTTTCATTTTTTAATCATGTCTGTGGAAAGGTGAGAAGTGAAGCACTGGCAGACCTTCATCTTCCTCCCTCAGGTTCCTGTGATATACTGGCTGACCTGCAGCACGTTCCCGCTCCTCCTGTCTGTAACGCTCTGAAATGTCGCCTCATTCAAATATCTGCTGATTGAGTCAAAGGTTAAATCAGAGCACAGTCTAAATAAAAGCTGTAAAATGGATCCTGTTGGAAATTATTTCTACACCAGCCTGAAATAATTCCTCGTTCTCTGCGGAAATGTCAACAATAAAAACTGAACTTTTCTGTGAGCTTCGTGCTGATGGAGGCGGGATAATGAGGATGCCACAGAATCCACTCGGCTCGTCCTCTTCACGCAGCTTCACAGCAATAAGAAGTCAAAAAATCAGAAACTGAGGACTTTCCCGTTAGCGAGTCTCAAATGAAGACGTGAGACAGACTGAGAGACGGTCGTCTTGATGGTTAGCATTAGCTTATGCTAACGTTTTTATGTGTTTAGCGTTAGCATAGCTAAGATGCTTGAATAGCGTATCAGTACTTGGTGAATCTAATGTTTCAGTCATTTCTGCTCACCACTGGTAATAACTACAGATGATCTTAAAGCAAACATAGATTCTCCATGACAACCATGGCGGCCATCTTGAAAGATAAAAAAATTGAGTAGCTATGATTTGACACCAACAACATTTATCTGTGATAAAACTACATTTTCCATGATGACCAAGTTAGGTTTTTGTATCTGCATGTGAAAGATTTTGTTTAAATATTTGAATATTTGCTGCATTCACAAGCATTTCATATTGTTCAAAATGGAGTTTATGAAGCAGAGAGGTGAAGTTCAGACATATGGAGACCATAAACCCATCCAGTCTGATCCGATCAACCCGGGCGAGCCGCTGTGTCCCTGAACTCACCGCTGATGGTGGCCCTCTTGGGCAGGATGGTGATGGCGCCCACGGCGGCGTCCTCCAGCTGGTGGATGGGGCTGTTCTTGGACCCCCAGCTGTCGGAGCCGATCCACAGGAAGTGTCCGACCTGATCGGCCCGCTTCGAGGCGTTCAGGATTCCCCTGCAGCCAAAGCAAAACCCAGAGCTCAACTTCTACGGAAGCCTGGAGGGCCTGAGAGGCGGCTGACGAACTGCAAGGTTTCATCTGATCTGATTATTAAACTCTCTAATTAATACCCCTTATTGTCCCAAAGCGGGGAAATTCAGGACAGAGTAAATTAAATGAACGTGATGATTTTAAGAACAAAGCATCCAAGTTCTGCCTGAAAAAATTCTAAAAACATTTAAATAGTTAGCAGTTTCAGTCAGGATTAAGAAAACTAATGTGAAAGATAAACTGACCCTGATGCATTGATGAAAACCAGGAATGAACCATTAGATTAAAGGATCTGCTGTGCGCTGGCTCTACATAACCTCAGCTGAATGAATTTAAAGCGGTAAACAGAGCGACGAGCCGCTACCAGGACGGAGACGAGCTCCGGCTACCTGATGTCCTCGTCGGAGGCGAACAGAACCACGGTTCTGGCGTAGCGGGTGTCCAGCAGCTGCCGGATGATTTTGTCAAAGTCCGACGGTTTGTGTTCGTGGGGAATCTTCAGAGACTGAGCGATGCAGATTCCACCTGCGGAGGTAAAAACACACGGATGAACTTCAGGAACGGTTGAACTTCAGAGCCCAGTCGGTTCTGGAGGCTCAGAGAAAAGTCACAGGAAAGTTGCTCTGCTCTCTGACATGTCATGAACCGCCTACGACTCTTGAACGCCTCTCCTCTGCAGCTGCAGCGGCTGTTCCCAACTCAGCCGAGTCTCACTGCTGGTTTAACAAGCCCTGAAGGAGCTCAGACGGTCAGTTAGAGGGAAATGACATCACTTCCTGTACCTGGTAAGTACGCAGAGGTGGGCAGAGTAGATAACCTACAATTAGATCTACTTCAACATATTTTTACTCTAGTGAGACTAAACAAGGTATTTTAAAAAGTCCACTCAAGTACTGAGTAATTATCAAATTATCAATCATTTCATATTTAAATAAATGACAATATATTGTCATTTAAGTAACAAAAATTAACTTAATTTTTATTGAAAGAAATCAGTTCATCAATAAAACAGACATGAAGCTTTAACAAATCAGAAGTTGACGGAGGTTGACGAGTTGCCGGAAGTTGACGAGTTGCCGGAAGTTGACGAGTTGCCGGAAGTTGACAAGTTGCCTGTGGTTGACAAGTTGCCGGAGGTTGACAAGTTGCCTGTGGTTGACGAGTTGCCGGAGGACGACGAGTTGCCAAAGGTTGACGAGTTGCCAGAGGTTGACGAGTTGCCGGAGGTTGACGAGTTGCTGAACCTGCCCTTCCTCCCGTCTGGAAACCGGACACCTGTATGGCAAGCTGTTTTATGATAAAATTGGAGGGTTGTGAGGAACAGCGTCGGCCGAGTTTCCAGCGGTAACCATGGCGACAGCGTGAGGGACCTGCAGCCGACCAGCGCGTCCTGCCCTCAGCAGACAGACGCTCCGGCCTCTGATGATGAACACGACGACGACGAAAGCGGCCCGGCCCGGTTCTGACTCCGCGTCTCGTTCAGCAAAGCTTTTAGAACTCATTTGATCAAATGTGCTGAAATATTCATGATGTTTCTGCATTTTTAACGAGCCGGAGCCGCACGCGCTTCAGGGAAACGCCGTGGTTCATGATAGGCCCGCAGCCCGGCTCCAGTTCCCGCCGGAACCTTTTCTCAGCTGGACTCCGTCTGCTCTCGTCCAACGTGGCCTCACAACGCGCTGGGCTCAGGCGTTATTGATCACATCACGACGTATTCTAATAAAAACGTGATGTTCACTGAGCCTGGAATCGTCTTCTCCTCTGAATCCACTCTCGCCACCTTCTCACAGGAAAATATACTCATTTCTAACACTGAATGTTGATAAAAACACTCAGGAGTTTTCAGCAGAATCTCTTATTCATTAATGATTAAATCTAAAGTTTTAGCTGCCAGACTGGTTGACGCATCAAACATCTAAAGTCTAAGAAGCAGATCAGTAAGAGCCAAATGGAAACTCTGAGAAACTCCATTCCTGTAAGCAAATTAGTGCTGACACACAGGATGGAGGTGGCAGATAACAGAGTAATAAGCCTCATAATTTAATGTAACAGCGTGAAAATAGAGAAATAATAAATATAAACTACACATCGCTGTGCCGTCTACAATACAGGAGGATGTACTGGACTGTGAATGAGGGTTGATTCTCATGTCCCGACTCCTGCCTGGTTTCTACTTGAAACTGGAATATTTTAAGTTTTAGTCTGTTTTCCTCCTGACGGTCCAGTCGACCCGGTTCTACTGGAACCAGAACTCCACCATCTGCTCCACCTCCAGCTGCTGTGGTTCTGAGTCAAACCAAGCTGTTCCCCTCCTGGCCTGTGGGGGCGCTGCACCA